>WOGP01008334.1:0-11271 GCA_015342065.1 Leptinotarsa undecemlineata
GTATTACACCAGAGATGTTACGTGATGTTTTATTTTCTACAGTTAGAAGATCATACTTATGTTTGGAAAATAACGGAAACCTGTTTGAACACCTCCTTTGAATTAAATAAAAAATGGGTTAATTTCTTTGTTGTTTTCATTACTTTAAAAAAATCAATATTAACCTACTTAAAAATACATTTAAAAAATAGAAAAAATGCAATTTTCAATTAAACTGAAAAGAAAACAATGGCATGTGTTACATCGTTGAATTCGTAATAAAAAGTGGAATCAGATACAGGGTGTACTTCTTTTCGGGCTATTTAAAAAAATAAAGTTGATGATGGTTTTTTGAAAACGAAACGTCGGATATAAAAACTAAAAATACCACCTTGTAGTACCTTGAAAGTGCCAATGAAAAAAAGTTATTCGTTTTTTGATATCTTTTCAAATAAAGTCAGAAAAAAATAAAATTGATATTGTCAAATATCTCAGCAGGCCATGAAAATTCTTCAAGTTTCTAAACGGCATGTAAATAAGCTTTAAAGAACACAACTTTTTCATAATTTAACCTATGCTGTATCTCCAACAGGTACTGAGATTCCCATGCTTAGGATCCTTATCTTGGACACACTGTATATTCCATTTGCGAAAGAGAATACTGCATATTTTGCTCCCCAGTAAATAGAGCCACGAATTTTCAACAAACTTCCAGATATCATTAAACAGCATAGAAATGTGAGACATTTCAAAATAGATTTGAAATATTTCTTTTTGGAGAAATGTTTTCATTAGCTTTCCGAATTTTTTATTGAAAATTAATGTATGTGACGTCTACCTTATTTTGAATTCATATTTTGTTTTTTCAAACATTTTTGATAACTCTAGAATTATCTTGAGAATTCAGATACATGCAACTGTCAACGGGAAATAAAGATTTAATATTATTTTTATCATTATTATAATCAACATTATTTTTTGTGGCTATTTTCTTCTACATTCAATAATGCGGCCATCATAATGATGACTTCTTCGTCAGAACTGCTAGTTTCTATCACCCCTCGATGTCCAAAAATGTTCTAAAAATCCCTATAAACGTTTGACAGTAGACAAATGCTTATAGAACTCTAGCCATTCCCAAGGCAATAGCTTGGGCTATGTTTATAGATATCTTTTGCGAAAATGTTTAGGAAAACATTCCTGTAAAGTATGTACAAATTTTGCCACGGCGGCTAGTATTACAATGAATGAAACAAATGTATATAGTTATTTCGAGGCATACAGTGATACAAAAGCCAAACCGTTTGAAAATTTATATATGTCTCCGGATTTATTATTATAAATCATCATTCATCTAGAAACATGATTACCTTGTCATTTATATATTTTATGTGTCATGTGTTTGCATAGGCAACCAGCTCAAAACAGTGTTTTTAAAAATAAACATTTCTCACCTTCGTGACCATTTCTCTTAGGATTATTTATTTTTTATTTTCACAAGGGTAAGAATTTATTATACTTTGAAATTTCCCAACAGAAATTTTAAAACAAACTTTAAAAAAATCAAAAACTCATCATTCTGAAAGACCTGTAGAAAAGATTAGGATATGTTTTTGACAAATTCAAAAACTCCTGTGAACGATCAAACTGAATTGAATAATTCGCCATTATTGAATCTGTTCATTTCAGGTAAACATACGGTACTATCGAAAAATTTATTAATATAGTTAATGATCTGACCGTTGCTGGTAAGAGTATAAAATGGTTTTGATTTGGAAGCAACTTCAAGTTTATGCTTGAGAAAGCTATTGTATAACAAAACACGTGTCGCAGTTTTTGTAAAACCATACTATAAACTTTATTTATCAGTTGAAATTGGATTTTTATTAAGTTTCGGCCAGTTCTATTCAATTAATTTCCCTTTGCGTTATTCATTTTCTCTTTTCACAAGAATAAGAATTTATTATACTTTCAAATTTGACAATAGAAATTTGAAAGCAAATGTTGAGAAAAATAAAAAAATCAACATTCTGAAAAACCTTGTCTTACTTTTCATTAATTCATAAACAGTTCACAATCATATGAGATATTTATTATGAGCTCCTCGTAGCAATGATGAAGTCAAATCATGGTCTCATATTTTTTTATTTAACCTCGTGCATAGGTGCACTATAGCTCTCAACCTACACCCTCCTGCCACGCCACAGGCCAGCAAAAAATTAAATCTCGACCCGAAACGAAAAGAGACTGACGGGAGTGAATTTACTTATATACGGTGATATTACTAATTTTCAAAACGTTTATATCTTGGAAAAAATATTTTCTAGTAAAAATTTTCACCTACCAATGAATATTCGAGAAGTAAAATGCTCATTTCCTTTTCTGATAATATCAAAATGTTTCCTAAACTGTGAAACTCTGTTAGAATATAAAATAGATTTCCATATTCCCAACTTCTCGCACGTGTCTCAGAAAGTTTTCGATAAAAATAACATATTCTTCATGCCGTTCCTGTAATGATATTTCTGCAATTGTAACATATTATGAAAACCCGACGTCGTTCCTCACGAGTTTATGTCGAATAAAAGACAGTAATAATTCCGTTTCCAGTTTTGCATGTCGGCGGCGATGAAATTGCAAGAGAAACAGTATTTTTCGCATTAGTCATAATTGTGAATCCTTTATACCGTTTAGGGTAATTGAGGTTGGGAAAATTTGAATAGGAGATTTATTTCAGTTTCAGAAAGATGTTGCAGGAAGTGCTGTCAAACTTATTTTACCCCTTTCCTGATTGAGATAAATTATGCGACAAAAGTTTTTATAAGGCCATCCCGAATAAAGAAGAAATTTTAGGTTTTGTACATTTCAGTGTATTTCGTCAGTAGATTTTTATCTCAAGAGATATTATTCCATTATGATGATAATTGTTTGAGAACATGATTCATGCAACAAAATACTTCAAATTCAGTCGTATACAAAAAAAGTACGCTCAAGACATTATTTTTGGCGAAAAACCCATTTTGACTTCTTTCTTCTTCAAAAATATATGGAGAGTGGGTACTTCTAAATTACCGAAGTACGAATCGAATATATCAATGAAAACTTCCCACAAGGATGTGAAGGTAAATCATGCATCCTACGAAAAGGAAAAAAAATCTATCCAAAACAACTACTTTCGATTATGAATCTTGAATTGAATGAAAATTATATTTTTGTATTCAGTTCGTACTCCAAACATTCTGAATTGAATCGAAACCTATATTATTTACGGGAAAGCTGCTACAGCTGGATATGAATAATCTAGTTGTATGACTAATTTTCAATAGTTTTCGATAGTCCACTTATAGAATGAAAATTTTTCATGTAAGTCTGATATTATACCAATAACCTTTAATATAACACGTTGCGTAGCTTTTGCATATCTGATTGATTTTTATTATGGATATTTGGTGTGTAGAAACAGATTTCTCTATAGTTGAAAGTTCAATATCGGAAATAGATTTTTCAAATGGAGTTGATAATAACATAATGAAAATGATGAATTTAAGTAATAATTTCTCCACACAATTTTATATGAATTCATCAACATTTTTTCGATATGAAGTGACAATGAAGTGATTTTCATTTGTCGTCTGCGAAGTTATCTCAATCGAATCGTATCTATAATTCAGTGTTCCGGAATTAGGTCAAGAGTTGGTATTATACATACCTGAAGAAGCACCATATGTTGCTGTTCAATAACAATCTCACAATCTGAAAATACCAATTATTCTTGGCATAAACAACCATCAAATGAAGTCAGAATGAAATAAATCACAATGTAATAAAGATATCAGGGCAAGTTACTTCACGACGTTTCGATTGTTAGTTTTCACACTCGTGTTCGGGTGATAACTGAACTACTTATAGGTCATTCGAGGGCTTTCACCTATTACCCCTTTTTTCTCCTGGCTTCACTGGTTTATTGGTAGATAACCGTTTGGCGGGAGTTGGCCGTTTTCGCTTGATTATAAGTTTCCATATGTTGCGTATCTCTACCCTAACTTGCCTACATGCGTCATTGGACAAAATATAAGCATCTTTTCTAAATTTTCTCTTAAACCAGTTTTCTTCCCATTGAATGATCTCAGCTTGGAACCACTTGATGTTAGATTGAAAAGTCCAAATATGCTCTGCTATTCCCAATTTGCTGGTTTCTTCTTGTTTTGTGTGTTTCTTGTGCTCGGTAAAGCGGACTCCCAGTTTCACTGATATAGGATTTGCCGCACACACAGGGTATCCATCAAATGCATTTCTTGGAAACGCAGTCCTCGTTAGGTGGTCTGGTTTTCGTGAAGGTGCTACGGATGGTGTCTCTGGATCTAGAGCAGGTCCTGATGTTGTACTTGGACCCAGTTCTTCTCATCATTTTCGAAAATCTTCTGATCTAGGAAAGTGAAAGCACTGATTTTGACTGACGGCTCAGTTTCATTGCTGTCTTCTAGCCACAGTATATTCCAAAATCATTTTGGAGTGAGAATTTCATTGATTTATTTGATGACTAGTTGTTTCTTGGGACCATCCTTTGTGTTATCTTCTTACTAGAGTCTTGATGATACTTTTCGGTTGATTGATTGGATTTGAATGATTGATCTGATAGATTGGTTGGATTTGTGATTCAGATACTGTCCCGTGTGAGTGGGCTTTCAGTATACAAATGTTTTCCACTTAGTGTCTGTTCTTTTCACCAATATGTCTAAAAATGACAATTCTTTCTCCATTGTGGAAGTGCTGGAATGTCTTACGCCTTTGATGTGTTTCCATAAAGGTGTAGTTCAGTATTTTCATGGTTCCATTTCATGACGGTGTCCTAATCAGACTTGGGACTTCTTGTGGGCTTCTTTCATGACTAGAATCACCTTTTAGAGGAATACTCCGGTCATCACCTGAAGTAATTTGAAATCCTTTGATTTTCATTTTTCATTTCATTTCAATCAGTCAGTTTTCAATTTTTAGCTCGATTTTGTTCAATTTCAGTATTATTTTGCCAAATATAGTTGTTATTTCCAGCCATTCATTTCAATATACAATGTTTTTTGTTCCTTCATATATTTCAAATCATATTATATCATATTTGAAAATGGAAGTCCGAACTATTGAAAGTCACCTTGAAACATTGTCGACCACCTTCAGACAAACATGATATTTCATAAATAATCGTACATGTGTGAATAATGGTATTCATTAAAGAATATTTTTGGAAGAAAAAGTACTATACTATGTCGGAACGCGTCCTCAAACACGTTTCTCAAACTTTTGTGGCGACCTTTTTTGACTAGACTGATTACAAAAGTGTAATGACTGGTGAAAATGAATTTCAATGTTTTAAATTACTGATAGAGGTAACTAAAGTTTTATAAAAAAAAATCATCATATAACAGATTTCAAATGGATGAAAGTTTTTAGGTATTTATTATGTTAACCTTTATGAATGAGATATAGAGTTAGTTGAAATGGATGAGTTTGGGCACTCATTGTTCCAATGTTTATTTGATTACATGAAAAGTTTTATACAGTGGAATGGAAAACCATTAATACGCATGATGGATATTGTGTTGCTGCTTATTGACGGTTTACATTATGATATAAATTCGCCCCAAAAGTTCGTTTAGAGATATCACATTTCATTATGGAATCTGTGAATAATATCGTTCAGAAACTCAGTGAAACTCAGTTCGTTAGTTTGAAGTACTAGCTAGTTTGAAAATAGGCTGATGGAAACTGTAAAAAACTTTCAAGTGTCGTCTTGGTGATGGAGTTTTCCGAAATTATGTTTCATTGCAAAAAAACACTTTCACATTCCATTTCATGATTTCCCATTTTGTTGCAGTTGCAGAAATAAAACAGTCATCTTCAACTACACCCAAATTTTTGATTATTTATAATTCTGTGATATTTATTGGATATACCAATATAGCGAAATCATTACTGTTTCCCAACTATTATTGACAATGTCGATATTATGAGAATATTTTAAATAATATCAGGTTTTCCAGAAAAAACATAAAAAACATTGCCAATTTTAATGATCACATTATAAGAATGTTAGGCGATCACCTCAAACAAGTCAACAGTGACAAATATCACAATTTTATCATCTGAAACATTTTTGTGCCCATGAGAAAGTAATTCGAACATAATTTCGACACGATTCAAATTTCAGTTGATGTTTGTCAAAGGAGATTGAAAGTGGTATACGGAATTTCCTTTTTTTTTTCATTGAACGGAATTGTTATATGTTAGGGTCATTTTCCGTATGATGACGAAAATGGATTATCATTTTCGAAACATGGAGATGGGCATGATTTTCCTATTGACTTTTTCTAGTCAAAATTTGATAGAATCAATAACAGATATTTTTTTGAGAGAAATATATTAGTATCCACGTGGTAACTCTACAGGATGCAATAGAAAGTTGGCCTTATTACACCTGCATGAAGTTTAGGATACAGAAAATAATTTTTGTCCAATTTCTACTAGGAATGTCATTATTTACAACCGGTTTCGGTTCATTGAACCACTGTCATAAGTTCAAAAAGATAGAGTTGTATAGTTCTAGTTAGTCATTGAGGGTTTTGAAATTGGATTTTTCATTCAATTCATTCATTTCCAATGCTTCCGACTACACATATTCATAATTATCATGTATTTTCATTCATGGTGTGGTTTGTTTCTTGTAGATGTTCATGCCCATGTAAAGATGATTTCTGATTTGATAAGGAATGCTGACGATACGACTTGATTGAAAGTTCCCACACGTTGCGTATATCCACGCTGAGTTGACTGAATTCTTCGTTAAAAAGCATATATGCAGCTTCTTCAAATTTCCTCTTGAATCAGTGTTCCTCCTTGTGGATTATCTCAACTTGGGACCACCCAGTGTTATGTTGATGAGACCAGACATGCTCTGCTATTCCCGATTTGGTGATTCCTCCTTGCTGTGTATTTCTCTTGTGCCCGCCAATGTTGACTTTCAATGGCCTCTTAGTTTCACCAACACAGTATTTACCGCATTCCCAGGGTATCCGGTGGGTACATACAATTCTTGAAATCGTAGTCCGCGTTTGATGACCTGCTTCTCGTTTGGCTGCTACGGGTGGTGTTTCCGGATCTGAAGCAGGTTCTGATGTTATACTTAGACTCCTAATTCTTTTCAAAGTTTTCGGCAATCCTCTGATGTAAGCAAGGGCAAGCACTGGTTGTAGCGGTTTCTCTTCCTTGTGAGGCTCTGGCTTTCTTCGAGCCAAAATTTGTTCCATCATCACTTTGGAGTAACCATTGTATTGGAGATTGTTTTTTTTTCGAGACCTTCCTCCGTTTTGGAAAGCCAGAAATCACGATCCACTGTAGTTTCGGTTATTTTTCTTCCTGTGGATTGATTGTGGTTAGATTATTGATTTACATACGTTGCGAAACGCCGTCCTTTCATGGGTCTTGTCAAACTTGGAAACAGGAAAAAGTCACAGGGGGATGAATCTGCTGAATAGGATGGGTGAGGTATGATAACGGTGTTGTTTTTGACTGAAAAATCACGAACAAACAATGAAGAGTTAGCAGGTGTATTATCGTGATGCAAAAGCAATGCTTTCTTCGTATTCCTTCTCTAAAGCAGCGCATAACGTTAAGATGATACTGCTTATTGCTGCAACTCCAACAGTAACAGTGAGTGAAACTTTGACATTTGATCAGACTTAGCGTACTCTATCTGATTTTGGCTCTTCTGAGCTCTTCTGTTAGGACAATTGGATTTTGGTTTCGATGTCATTACCATATACCCATGATTCATCACCAGTTATGACCCTTTCAAGCAAAGTTGGATCGCCGTTGTAGTCATTTAACAACTCCTGAGCGGTGCTTATGTGACTGTTCTTCGTGGCGAAATTCAGCAATTTCGGAACGAACTGGAAATAAGACGTTTACATAAATATTTTTTCATTCCAGAACTGGGATGGTGGAGTACATGAAAAAAAATTTGACCAGCTGACAATAGTTTCATAGTAAAATTTTGGTGATATATCAAAAATTTAATAAGTTCATGTAATCTGCTTCATTTTCTTTCCACCGAATAGACGATTGATCTCAAAAGTTAGTTGATTCGAAGTGGTTATTCCATCACGAAGTGGTGTATTAATAATGTCGAAAATTAGTATAGTTATAAAAACTAAATAACACGCTTCTAAAAAACATCGAACTAAAGAGTTGAAAGCAATTTTTAAATGAGCTTAAAACAATAAAGAATGAAAAGGAGGGTGCAAAGGAAATGAATTATGATGATGAAAAATTTTTCAAATGTAGAAATATATGTATAGTGGGTTCGAATTATTTCAGCGCCATCTGCTCGCGAATAGATCAAGCAATAATATCGATAATTCTGTCGATTACAGATCCCGAGCTCGAGAGTTATAAGCAAACAAACAAAATATATACATATATACAGGTGAAGCTAATAAAAACGTGTTAATTAAAAAAAAACTTATTCCAATTCACAGCCGTCGTTGACGAAAACAAATGAGTCTCCCATTTGAAATTTTCTTCAGTGAAACGGACATGCTAATACACTGGCTTTGAACTATAGTCATGAATCTCTCATTTGCTCCAATAATCTCGTTTGGAAAGAACAAATTGAATGGAGAGATAATTGCTAATAATTGGTTTCTACCACTCGAACGTCTTGATTGCTTGAAAACACGCGATGTTTTAGTTTTCATCGACAAAAGTATCATCATTTGAGATGGAACATATCGATAGTATTTATCTTTCTGATATTCATGAATAATCAGAATCAGAATTTGTCAGGATATCAGTCATCTTCGACGTCCTGATTTATAGATTTTCAAAGCATCTCAAAAATCACAATATTTTGATAATTTGGCCTTTCTACAAGCCGTTGTGTCGGAGTCGAAGCAAACATGTATCTCGAAGTTTACAATTGTGAACTTGGTATATACTGTTCTATAGATTTTATACCGTTGACTTGCTGAAAGCAATGAATCATCTTCCTACACCGAAATTTAATGTCATCGCATAAATACGACTCCTGTAAATTTGGAACAAACAATAATTGGGCTTCTAATTGACTCTTCACGGTTTGCTAACTCCCAAACCCGTAAAGTGCTATTATTCCCGCTGAATACTGTCTCCGATAACTTATTCAATTTCTGCATTGGCTTTGTGATTCCATTGTTGAGCTAAATGATTGTACTTTATCCTCTAATTTTGGTGTTGTATTCATTCCTGGAAGTTTCTGACTCGCGATTTGTTGAAACTATAATTCAATAATTATCCTTTTTTATTGAGGAGGGGGGGCAATACAGAATAAGATATTTGAAGTCTGGCTGAAATAATATTTATTTTTGACGAATGAGAATACACAAAAAAAATTTATAATTTATTATTAAATACCATAGCTTTGCAAAAGCATAGGTTGAAGTTTTTTGGAATTTCTTTCTGATGTTTCACTGGCATAAGTGGTTTAGCTTCTTCAGAGGTTTATGCATTCTGAATTAATAACCGATGACTGAATATTACGGTTTCGTAACGCGTATTTATGCTGTGTCAGGTACCTGCATGCGCTATCGAACTACTATTCTAGCTAAAAGGAGTCATCTTCACTCTAACGGAACAGGATCGGAAAATATATGAACCAGAGCATCTAGAGAAAGAGTTGAAATACCTTCAAGTGACCTTGAAATGGAATGGATACAGTGTACCGGAGATCAACAAACCCATGGAACTGAAGAGTCATATAGTTCAAATTGAGAGAAGGATCACTTGGTTGCACATACGTATCTACCATATATTTTTAGGGTCACACAGAATTAGAAAACTGTTGAAGAAACACGACACCAAAATAGATTTCAAATGCAGCAGGAAGTTACAATAAAAGACAAAAGGGATCCACTATCAGCCGCAGGGGTCTATGCCATACCGTGCACTTGTGGAAAGGTGAATTTGGGAACCACCAAAAGATTCATGTGAACAAGGCTGAGAAAGCATGAAAGAAACTGCAGACTTAGTCATACGGACAAGTCGGCTGTGGTAGAATATGCACTCGTGAGGGAAACCACAGGATTCTGTTTGAGAACATAGAACTTCATTACCCTCCACCGGAAGGCAATAGAGATCCACAAACACCCGGATAATTTCAACAGAAAAGAAGAAGCGGTAAACCTCAATCGAATATGGAATTCCATTCTTGAAAGTTCAAGGATAGCAGATAGCAGGACAGCAGGTAGTGAAGGGTCAATGAATGTTACCGGAAAATTATTTATTCCAGGTATAGGTAGTAGCACTCCAAACTACCAGACACAGCATAAATACGCGTTACGAAACTGAAATATTCAGTTATCGAATATTAATCCAGGATGTATAAACCTCTGAAGAAGCTAGCCACTTGCGGCGCATCATCCACGGCCTTTGAACTCGAAAAATTGTAATAAATGAGGACATTATTACAAACTAGCAAGTGTTACTATCGCGTTCAACAAACGTTCCAATAGTGAGGTATCCAACGTTAATAAGTATACTAGTTTTTTATACAGCAGCCAAAATCTCTCGTCCGATTTCTGAATAGATCAATGTGTCAGCTGTGAGGAAAGAAAGCCATCAATGATTATGGTGACATAAAAATCACATTGGGTAATTCAATGAAACTCGGAATTCAATTGAGATTAGAGACGAGGTGGTACAGCATGTATAAAAGGAAAATTTACTTATGAAATTTCGAAGTTGGGGATTTCCTGATCGATGTTATTTTATCGCTTCTCAGCCTTCTCAAAAGTGGTTCATTAACAACAAATTCCTTTTGTCCGAAAGTATATCAATGACGGAAAGAAATTAGTTATTCTAAGAATATGTTAATGTTGAAGTCTGAAGAAACAAAGTTCAATGATTATAACTTTGATTTGAAGAAGATGTCTACTATTCAAAAAATTAATTTTGATACCATCGTCAAGTTGTACAGTTTATGGAACAACCTGATGATGAATTTTATTATTTGAAATATTAAGATTATTAAAAAAAAATCAATTCAATATTTTGAATACTTTTGTTTTTTCGGACCTTAATGAACATTAGAAAAATGTATATATATCATAAATTAATTAATTCATTTGTACACTTACTATATATTGAATAATAATGCTAAAATTAATTTCAGTTTATGATGTAAATAAATAATACCTACTGTCAAGTAACCTTAAATTCTACAAATGTACTCAAAGTAACATTCACATCAATAATAAGCTCAAATTC
>WOGP01008335.1:0-11270 GCA_015342065.1 Leptinotarsa undecemlineata
TTTCTATTCAATGAATATGGCTACTTGGATGAATTGCCATTGAATATCCGCCATGAAATATAAAATTTTCAACAGGACAGCGCTCCTCCCCATAATGCAGCAATAGTGAGGAATCATCTAGACGCAATATTTCCAAAAAAAATGGATTGAAGAGAATGGACCAATTAAGTGGCTAGTTCGATCCCCAGATCTTACTCCTATGGATTTTTTGTCTGGGGATACAAATAATTGAGTTTTTTGAACACCAAGTACAGATATAGACCATCTCAAACAAAAAATTGAATATTCATGTATCAGTATTACACCTATTATGCTGCCACAGAAATTGTCTAGACCGACAACTCATTTGCATTCAACAAAGAGGTCGTCAATTTGATCATTCAATATAGATTGCCATATAGCTATAATTATCCGTATTATTTTCATTTTTCACAAAAGTTCATGATAAAATAAATTGTTTTTCTGTTTGATTGTTGTCACTGATGATGGTGAGTATTTCAAATGAAACGCTATTGAAATAATAAATATGATATACCCTTGGATTGTGAGTTTATCACATCATCAATATCTGTAATAAAAAGGTAGGTCCGTATTTAAAAAAAAAGTTGATGGTGACTATGTTGACACGAAACATTTTTTCGAATATTTATTATTATATCTGTTTAAAAATCTGTTCAAAATCTGTTTTTTCGTGAGGGTGCTATTGCACCCCTACGAATGGAAACCCTCAGAAGTCAAAACTTGTGCAAGCTAAGGATTAACAAGGTCTTACCTTTTAACGTGTGATTCCTAATACGTTATAGTACACTTCGAATACAATACCAGTTTCTTCTTCCATTTTTTGACATTCTCCGAAATGAAAATTTCATTAGAAAAAAAATTGAAAAACAGCATTTTTGGTTTTCCCCTTACAACTCGAGAAAGGCGAGAGTCCCCGTAAATTTTCTTCGGTTATTGTATTGTTCCCGATGACAGTTACCTTTTTTCTCATCCAATCGTCTTCGTATTTGTTACGGTTTAAAATATAGCTATGTTACCACACGATGAAAGAAACGGCCTGTATGAAAACCAACTGAGGAATAGTTTTTTCCTTAGCTTATTAGACAATAATATGGGAAAATTCTTGAAAAAATTATCATCTGCACTGTCATTGAAAAAAATACATTGTTACGGAAATTATCCTTTTAAGCTGTATGTAATTTTTATTTCCAATGAATTACAAATAGGACAAATTGCATGTTTGGCCAATGGGATAATAATTGTGTCACTATTTATCATTCGATAATATATTTTTGCAATTTTTCGATAGGTTCAAATAATTTGATTTACCCTGCTGCAGCATTACCCTGCTGAATTTTGATTGTATATATGCATATGCACAGGAAATGCAACTTTTTCCTGAATTCAGAAGTTTTATTCAAAAATACTCATTTACGAGGCCTTCCATAAAGTGGAAATTCAAATGTAGGCCCTGGTCTCAAGGGTAAAATCTAGTCTGACACGGTCAATCTCAGTTCAAAGCCACGGTGCACCTGAACAAGTAAAATTCCAAGAAGACGTATTATTTATTTAATGACATTTATGCCCAATTAAAATGAGTCGGAATACAATATTACGAACATGGATGGAAATGGGTCAGAAAACCATATTAAGAATATAATTAGTTATTGATGAATATTTCATGAATTGAGTAGGCATACTGATTGAAAATAAAATTATGTAAAAATACAGTTTATTCAGGCCAGTCGGATATAATCCAACGCCCTTGGTGGTTTAGCCAGGGGAGTAGTTGTTTTCTGATAGGTGTCAGTCCAATTATCTACAGCGTAGATAATTTTAGACTAGCCTCAACGAATTGTTATTTTAGTTGATTTGATTTACACCCAGTCTCCAAGTATGTCCACTCAATGCGGTTGGTTACCTTGTTCTTAGGCAGATGGGGCTATAACAAACATGTTGTTTATCGTTCGCTTCTGCCCAGTTCGAGGAATGAGACTCTGAAAGGAATTAGATTTTCAATTATGGGAAATCGCTGACTTTATGTTGATGATAGACACTACCTTGCCGGTGCACTGACGAGTGACCAAACAGCCAGAAACCGATCTGCAAGTGTGTTCCAATAATTGAAAATCGATTGCAGCAGTTTATCGCCAACAGCTCATGCAGTGAAGAATCCTGCACTGGCACCTGTCGGATATAATCCAACCCCCTTCGTGGTATTAGCCAGGGAAGTGGCTGTTTTCTACTAGGTGTCAGTCCATTAACCTGTATTGTATGATGCCTAAACGAATTGTTTTTTCAGATAATTAAATTGATGAATAATAAATTTTCAAATATTTGAAGGTATTGACTGCAAATCAATATGAAAGCATTAGTTTCATATTTTGTAGGTGTTTTACACTTGACAGTATCTGAATTTACTGACAAGGATGATGGTCCAGGCTTTGGATCGAATTTTCAGGAGTAGGGTTTGAATTTGAATTGAATTTTATTTTTATTATGATTGATGAG
This sequence comes from Leptinotarsa undecemlineata, assembly GCA_015342065.1. NCBI lineage: Eukaryota > Metazoa > Arthropoda > Insecta > Coleoptera > Chrysomelidae > Leptinotarsa > Leptinotarsa undecemlineata. The sequence goes on from WOGP01008335.1 coordinate 2,512, forward strand.
CTCTAAAACTTGTCTCAAAAGTTTACTTCACAACAAAGCATCTTTGAATTGTACGGAGTGTATCAAGTCTGGTTTCGAAAGAGCTGATAATGTTATTCTTCACCTTCTCTTAGAAATTGTCCTTGGTGAACTGAAATTTCAATTTGTATTACTTGATCCAAAATAGCATCAATCACGACGAAATGTTGCATTGTCTATAACTGAGTTCCTTCATGTTTTACTTAGGTGTCTCCTGAATGAAGATATTCACATACTTTAGAGCTTTGCTCATGGATAAAACTTAGGCTCATAGCATGGATATAATACTTTCCAGTTCATCGCCTGTGGTTGTTGCTTGTTCATTCACAATCCAATAAATATTTGTGTGAATCATTGTTGCTGCATACGCTGGATCATAGAACTGTCATATGCATTTTTTTTTCAAAAAGTAATAGGAGACTGAGTTATACTCTGAACAATATAAAGTATAGGAAGGAAAAGTCAATTCTAAGAAGATTCACTGGCAGGATTCCTGAGGAAATATTCAGTATTGTTAGGAATTGAATAATGTAGCAGTGCCGCGGGAGTCCTTTTGATATCATATCTGTTTTATCCCGGATATTGCAATTATAGAGAAGAGTATCTAAGATGCTTGCGATACTCGGGTCTCCAATTTGAAGTCCAACGAATCAATGATATAGCCAGTGGAATTGGATGCTCTCATATCATTCTGTCGCGTCCTATTACTTTTTCTTTTCCAGAGAAAATCAAAACCTGACTTATATCATCCTTACATTTCAGTTGGTTGATGTCACCACCTGTTAAAATTTGTGTCAAGTTGATTTTTGGACATCGGTTCTTAGAAACGAGACAGTTGGGTTTTTATCAGCGGATTATCATATTTGATATTATTTTCTTTCCAAGAGGACAGTATAATAATTTTGAAAGGATAACATGGCATTTCCTTCACAAATATAGGCTGCTTCGTGCCTGAGTAGCTTATCGGTGTCCAACCACTATCGTGAACGTCTCCTGTTGTCCAGAGCCTGTGAATCGTACAAATCATGGGACATCCACTAATCGAGCGTTTTAAACTATCCAATATATTTTAAAAACATCCAAAACCGCAGTTCTTTCGCCATCCTACGCATCGTTTGTGATGGATCAGTCTCCACTAGGGTCCTCAAATCCTCGTCCTGTATTACTACACCTTGACTCCCTCAAGAGCCTCACAGTCGTTTCAAAGCCGCTCTGACATTTCAATACCACTTTTGTAGAACATTGTATATTTTGGCTCAAAATATCAGGAAATTGAAATGGATGCCAAAGAGATTATTCGAAAATAAATAAGGTTGATGTTGTCCTGCTTCAATCTAGCAGACCACTATTATAATATTCATGCAGTTATTTCTGAATCGTCTCTTCCTTAAATATCCAACAACCGGTCCACATACAGTAAATACAGTCCTTATCGAAGATAAATATCAATTGAACATTATAATTTATGTATTTACCATAAATATGTGGGCTGGTTTGTTGGATATTTGAAGAAGAGGCAACTCAGAATGGATTACATGACTATTAAAATAGTCCTCCATTAGCAGGAAAATTCTATTGTTTCAACTCTCTCTTTTGTTCTAATAAAGTGAAAACATCATTGACAACACAAAACATTTCATCAAATGCTTCCACTTCTACATACGAAGGAATGAAATTGGTTTTAGTTTCAAAAGAAAGTTCATTTATTTTATCAATAATTTCAATGAATTCTTTACGAACAATTGACATCGTTCTGGCTTTATTCTGAAATTCATTAACTCGTTTTTCATCTTTAGAGGCTATTTTTGAAAGATCATAAATGATTTGCATTTTCCCAAAATACATTTCTCTTTTCTTTTCGAGAATACTCAATTGTTTTTCTTCTTGGTTGGACATTTCACTATCAACTTAGCAACAATTCTAGCCACTAGGAACAAAAAACCAGTTTAGACCAACTGAATACGAGTTGAATGTAAATGCGGCTTTGATTATATCAAAATGAAAATTTTTGATAATTTGATAATGAGAAGTGTTTTCAAACAACTAATTCCACGATAATCCGGCTCGAAGGACCATTAATGTTTGTTCGATTGATAATTGCGTAAATAAATAATAATTATTCAGATGCGATGCGAACTGTATATAAAAACTCACCCGTTTTCATCTTCGTTCTCTCCTTTCGTCTTTATCTCTCGCTTTGGTGAGGTTAGTGATAAAAGGTAAGGAAAAGAAGGGAAATCCAGATGGGATCTTCATTCCACTTTTTGTTGACCGATAATCAGATGAACAATCGGGCAGGATTCAACGCGGTGGAACCAAGTAATTACTACTCTTCGCTGATTTCTTTTGAAAACACTCTCAAACACTGATTTTGATATAATTGCGGGGAAAAAACCTTCCACTCTCTCTTCTCAACGTGCGATTGCGATATATATTCTTTTACTCTTTTCAAACAAACTTTTTATGCCAGTTGCCTTGTTTTTTTATTCAAAGGGTAAAGCCTGGTCTACACAACATTAAAGCCTGCGCTTCCAGGAATAGTTGAAACCGATCGGCCTATTTTTATTTTTTTTATTTTCCTCGTTCTTGCTATTTCAAAACTGGTTTTCTATACAAAAAAAATAGTGTTTCAGATTTGTTGCTCACCTGGAGTTTACTCAAATAGAGCTTGAGTATCAGCAACAAAATTGTTGAAACCGATCGGCCGATTTTTAAAATTTTCCTCATTATTGCTACCTTGATACTGATTTTCTTTGATATGAAGAGTGTTTCAAATTTGTTGCTCGCCAGTAATATATACTCGAATACACCTTAAGTATCAGCAACAAAATAGTTGAAACCGATTGGCCGAATAATTATTTTTTTTTTATTTTCCTCGTTCCTGCTATCGTGAAACTGGTTTTCTTTAAAATAAAAAGTCTTTCAAATTTGTTGCTCACCAGGAGTATACTCTAATATATTTTGAGTATCAGCAACAAAATAGTTGAAACTGATCGGCCGATTTTTGAATTTTTTTTCCTCGTTTTTGCTATCTTCAATCTGGTTTTTCTTAGAATGAAAGAAGTTTCAAAGTTGTTGCTCATTAGGAGTTTACCCAAATACACCTTGAGTATCAGCAACAAAATAGTTGAAACCGATCTGCCTATTTTCATTTATTTTTTTTAATTTTTCTCGTTCTTCTTATTTTGAAACTGGTTTTATTCAGAATGAAAAGTGTTTTGAATGTGTTGCTCACAAGAAGTATACTTAAATTTTGAGTATCAATAACAAAATAGTTGAAACCGATCGGCCGATTTTTTAATGTTTTTTAATTTTCCTCATTATTGCTACTTTGAAACTGATTTTCTTTGGAATGAAAAGTGTTTCAAAATTGTTGCTCACCAGAAGTATACTCAAATACACCTTGAGTGTCAGCAACAAAATAGTTGAAACCGCTCGGCTGATTCAAGTTTTTTTTAAATTTTCCTCATTATTGCTCCGTAATACTTTGTATTACAGAAAATATCGGTTTCAAGATAGCAAGAACAGGAAGAATTTAAAAAATATTAAAAATCGACCAATCAAAGCCATCTATTTTGTTCGTGATTCTCGGAGTGTATTTGAGTACCCTCCTGATGGGCAACAAATTTTAAATGCTTTTTTTTTCAGGAACACCAGTATCAAGGTAGTGGTTGATGATACTCAAGGTCTATTTGAGTATCGTTTTGGTGATCAGCGAATTCATAATACTCCGTATTCCAGGAAATAAGAGTTTCAAGATAGCAAGAATAGTGAGAATTTAAAAAATATATAAAATTCGGCCGATCAAGGCCGAATCAAGGACTATTTTGTTGCTGATACTCAAGATGTATTTGAGTATACTCCTTGGGAGCAACAAATTCAAAATACTTTTCATTCCAATAAAAATCAGTTTCAAAGTAGCAAGAACGAATAAAAACAAATAAAAATAGGCCGATCGGTTTCAACTATTTTGTTGCTGATCTTGAGGTGTACTCTCCTGATGAGCAACGAATTTATATTACTTCGTATTTCAGAAAATACCTGTTTCAAGATAGCAAGAACAGGGAGAATTTAAAAAAATATTAAAAATCGACCAATCAAGGCCAACTATTTTGTTGGTGATTTTTAGAGTGTATTTAAGTACCCTCCAGATGAGCAACAAATTTGAAATGCTCTTTATTCTCATGTTAACCAGTATCAAGATAACAAGAACAAATAAAAAGAAATAAAAAAGAAAAATTGGCCGATCGGTTTCAAATTCTTTGTTGCTGATACTCATGGTGTATTTGAGTATACTCCTAGTGAGCAACACATATGAAACACTTCTCATTCTAAAGAAAACCAGTTTCGAAATAGCAAGAACGAGGAAAAGAAAATAAAAATAAAAAATCGTCTGATCGATTTCATCCATTTTGTTGCTGATACTCAAGGTCTATTTGAGCCCCTTTTGGTGAGCAACACATTTGAAACGCTGTTCATTTTCCGGAAAACTAGTATTTATACTAGTTTTCTGCTGGATTCGCCTTGCTAGCCTGATAGGGCTCCAGGGGAAACACTTACTGATCCCTGGGAGGAGAAGGATACGTTGCGCACAGGAGCGCCTAGTACTCAGTTCCAGCGGGTTACTGATGACATGGTGGAAGTGCTAGGGGGTTGTGGAATGCCAGGGGGTCACTTTGATGCCAAGATAGGCTTGGAGGTGGCTTCATGGCGGGGTCAGTACCTTTACAACTCCCAAATCCCAGAACGAGAGTTATCCGAAGCAAACGAACCTACCGCTGTATCCAGGCTGGGAATGGGCTTCGAAATCTATGAGGCCCAGATCTGGGAAGTCAGGAAGCCGCCAGGGCGAAGGCTGTAGGAAAATGACGGGGTTGATGCGCGACGGCATGCCCTTCTCCGAACCCATGGTCCTGTAGGACAATAGCTTCATGAAGACTCTGCACTCTGTTTCTTTTCGATTTCCAAGTATTCTTTGAAATTCTGTAAAGTATGTTTTTTCTTCTACGTAAAATATACAAATGCTTTCTTGCTAGCATTATCCCCAAACAATAGAAAATATCTTGCCTCTTCAATCGACTGAACTTTCATAGGCCCACATAGATCTGAGTGAATTTAATACAGCACTTCTGTACTTCTATGGTTTGATAATTGGAAAAGTGAACGGCTCTGTTTTCCTTCACAACATACTTCACTGTTGTTTATTTTTCAATGTCATCCTTCATGTTTATTAATATTCCATCTACAGCGCCATTTTTCATCTTCTGCAAATCATTATTATTGATATGAATAATATGAATTTTATTTGGTATAATTAACGAACTTTTGCACTTGGTCCATAACCTGATAAAAAAACGAATGAGTTGCCAGTATTCATTACTGATTCATTGTTCTCTTTTTGCTATAACACATCATTATTCTTTTACATATTTTATTCATCAGGTATCGTTAGTATGAAGTAATTCAGTTGTATTTTGATAGTACTAAACATTTCCTAACAATAGTAATACTAATTATGATAATAATTATAATGATGATCAGAACACGCAGACCACTGAACAAAAGTAGGCTCCTGAGGCCACAAAAACTGGCTCGTTTGTATGCTGGAGTTCATAGTGTTCAAACAGGAGAAGATGGCATCTGGTAGTTTGCCACGGCCGTGTACAGCACTGTCCAATCGCTTTCCGGAAAGGAAGAATGAAATCCTGGCCTTTCAAGACAACACGGATCTCGTAGCCAATGTGTGATAGGTTACATAATGACCAATCGGCCTTTCACGCCCACAATGCGGCGTGAAGCCGCTAAACTACGACGTATCCATCACACATCAAACAGCACTGCTTCGAGAATATACGAATGCTAGTAGCCGCTAAGAAATCACTAGTGAGGCGAGCAAGATGTATCTCGTGAAACCTAAGATTCTGCGCATTACAAGAGCCCCCGCATATTGTGGATAATCCGCCGACCGCTGATCATGTTGTATTCTTCTGGAAGGACATCAACTTGAACACTCTCCTAGATACACAGCCCTGGCACAGTTCGAAGCTTTCGACAGAGAGCTCAACAGGCTATGATGTGAATTGAACCTGCTCATCGTTAGATGTGTAATCTCAGGTGCCGCAAGGCACCTGAGCAAAATAGTGAGATGTCTTGAACTGATATCACTGTGGCGGACTAACTTCACCATAACATCTGGTCAGGCAAGACTCCGAACAGGGTGAGTCACTTTCATAAGAGGTGTATTTGAGAGTGATTCCCTCAGTCACCTTCTCATCAGCATCTCACTATTACCATTATCCGTTGCGCTCAAAGATACTTGAAGATACTACTGTGGCATCCCCAAAAACCGAAGGCATAAGGTCAACTATCCATTTTGTATGGATGATCGTAAACTTTGCCTTTGGAAAATAATATCTCTATCAGTTTTCAAGGATGGTGCAGAAGTACAAGCATTCTATCGTTATGCATGCATATACGCATGCTATCCATAATATCCCTGAATGAACCTGCCACTGGCAGTAGAATACTGAAACTGTTTATTCTGACAGTTTTGATGTTTTTGTTAATATGTATTTTTTAATTGATTTTAGTAATTTCATTGAAGAGTTATGATTCACTCACATTTTTATCTTCTATTCCAAATAGGTTTTTTTTCATCATACTGATATAATTTTGCCTTTCGACCATTCAAATTCACCCACTGATTCCTACGATTTTTCAGGGAAGCACATTCACATGTGTAATATTTGTCCAACAACAGTATAGTATTTGATCCCATAGATGGCGTCTCCATAAGGAAAGACGTCATCGTATTCAATAAAACCAGAAGATCACCATTTTGATATAATAAGTCATCGAATGATTCAGAAAATATTTGAATGCTAATTTCGGAAAAATCCCATATTTTTCAATAGAAACTATAAACAGCCTTTTCCATTTTTCATCATAGGCAGTTTTTGCCAATCATCTTTTCACAATAGGCTCATTTACCATTTTTTTTATTTCATTATTTCAAAGTTTATACTTCAAATAGTACATCTGAAAAAAAAACTGAATTTTCACTCTTTATCTTCCCCTTCAAATTAATAGTTGAATGTGGTGTTTACCGAAACAGGGCGTGCTTCAAACTTAAGGCACATCAGGCACTAGTGCTGGCAGATAAGCGAAATATATACGTGTACTGAAGCCGTGGAGAGCAAGTTGTGTGTTGTTTACTGCAGTGTATCAACTGCGTGAATATGTAACACGTATTGTTTTCAAACCAGTCATCAAATGAAACAAAATCCGACGATAGCAGCGATTCATAATCTACAACTACAGGCCCAGTTGCCACCGCTCGAACCTCATTGCTCAGTGTGACGTCAAGATATACCGCGGGCGATATTACATTTTCAATTGCTCTTGCTCAGTTGTTAATTGACATAGAAACCGAAAAATTTTGTGGGATACTTGGGAGATGATTCACTTTTACAATATATAATTTTCAATAAAAAACTAAATTAGCCTGAATGAGCCAATTCCAAATCATTTATGTTTGATTCAACAAAAGAAGCCTTGGGAGTATTTCTGTTTACACTAGAAATAAATAAGAAGTTCAGAATATATCCCAGGTAATCGCAAGCCATTTCAGAATAATTGTCAAATGTCCGTATAAGGATTGGTTTTCGTTAAAGTCATCTACAATAAATGCCGAATGTTATTCAGCAGGTGTGTATAATTAATGAAGAATTCGGAATAATTTTACTGTCTAAAGTTATTTGTCATTTACCATCTTTGCGCGTTCATTTTGTTATACAGTAACGAGAAATTTCCAACTCTGACTCATAGTACTTTCCAGGTTGATGAAGGGATTTTGTTTTCGTATGGATATAATACATTCATTTCATATTTTCAGCATAATGAAGTCCTTCTAAAAACGCAAGATAAGGCAATGGTGGCTGTATAGACGATTTCTCAGAAATTTAATTGCTGATATTCATTTTGATGAAATGATGAATTTCTATAATAACGACAGTACTTTTGATGTGATGAATACAGAATGGAAATTTTCGTGACATTATTCCGCACTCAGGCCAACTTGAATTATATTAAGCAAAGTGTCATGAGATAAAATCAGACAAGTTTTTTCTCTCACAAGATTCGAGAATAATATGAGTTTGTAGATAATTCAAATCGAATGAAATGAATGAGTGAGTAGTTTTTTATAATTTGTTCATATTCACATCAACATGAACATAATTTGCATAGAAATTATTCAAATGATCCATACAGTTTCAGCAGTTTATGTAGAATAAATATATTTGATTATAGGTGTATTCGTTATAGATATACCTGATATAACGTCTGATCTGAATTGAGTGAGTAACAATGATAACTTCGAGAAAAAAACTTTTTGGTTTCCTACTTTCTATCCTTCCAAAAAAATGGAAAACTTTTGAATTAACCCATTAAGTCCCAGTGTCCTATAAATAGGACATACAACAAATCATTTTTTTTATTATGCCATTTTTTTCATAATTGTAGAAAGTCTAATATTTTTTGTTCAAATATAGTTGTAGGAAGTGTGTAATATTTTTATTTTCTTTATAAGCCGTAATTTCTTATTGCAAAGCATTCTATAATATTTCCTTTTATTTGGTTCTTGAACATCACTTACCATATTTTTAGATTTTCGTGTTGTGTGTATTTTGTAAATGAAATAACTGCATAGGTTGACCTCACAGTATATTATTGTTACTAAA
>WOGP01008336.1:0-11270 GCA_015342065.1 Leptinotarsa undecemlineata
AGAATGGCATATATCCAGCCAGTTATGGTCGAATCTATACCTTTTCTAGCCAGAGACGATCCTATAGATTTAGGCATTGCATTGTCAAATGCTCCGTCAATATCGAGAAATACAACAACCGCAATCTTCTTGTTGTCAAGGGGTAGGGGGATCTGTCAATTTGCGTGTTTGATAAGCATACTGGTGATTATTCATGGGAGATGCATATAATGCCACCCTTCAGTATCCTCTCAAGTCCTTTCAACAGGAAGGATTTAAGGCTGATTGGTCGTACCGATTTAGGGTGTGGGTCTTTCCGACTCACTTGCTGCCTACCAACTGAGTGGTATATAGTTCCACGGCAGGCTAGCTCTATACAATTCCATTAAAATAGGTAAAATTATTGCCAGTTCGTTTTGAAGGGGAACTGGAAATATACCATTCTCTCCGGGAGATTTGGAGGGCTGAAAATACAACTGCCGGTGCTGTGATAACCGTCTTGACGACCTCCCAATCGTTCTTTTTTGGGCGTTTAGCAAAATATTAACATTCTCCTTATTTTTTTATCATTCAACTATACCCTCACTTAGAAGCCCACACTGAAATAAATGGATAATCAGTTTACAGCAAGTTTCTTCGTTTACAATAAAAACGAAGTGTTTTCCAGACAATATTCTATGCAAAATATTGTCTAGAAACTACTTATTTTTGTATATTACTTTCTAGGTCTCATATTCATCAGGAATATGAAGTTAAAATCGTTCTGTAAAGTCTGTAATCAACAATATCTTATCAGAATCCTCTCTGGGATTCTTAATCTCCTTTTATTTAGCAACCACTCGTACTAATCCTTGCACAGCATTTGTTGCATTCCCATAATCTGATTAGCGAGCCAGTAACTCGATCCAGAGGAAATCCAGAGCTGATTTCTTTAGCGGATACAGATAACTTGGCAATTGGTTGAGTTCGAATCCTTTTTTCCACCGAAATAAAAAATGTCTGTAAATCCGGAGTAATTGGTTCAAGAATGTGGATATTACTTTGGCGTTTCATATTCAGTCGAATCTATTGTGAGAAAATACATTAACATTCATATTTATGAAAGTAAAAATGAGGAATTCATGTCTCAGTCAAAGATTATGTCTTTTTATAAACTACAACTCATAATTTGATATCCAGAAAGTTTGTGGACATCAAATCGTGAGTTGTAATTTATCAAATTACTATGGTTCTTCATCAAGTAACGGCCGAATCAGTCCGAAAAAAAATAAGAAGATTATGTCGTCAATTTCATGAAAATTGATATTATGGATACATATAAATGGGTGTGTCGGAACATGACATTTTCAGAATTTCAATGGGATATTAACTTTTCTTTAAATATTTGAAATTCTTCAAAAGACGATCTATTTGAACGCAAAAAGGTAATGCTTTTGCTTCTCGTTAGAAGCGACTGTTTCTAAGTAAAATAAAGTAATACACTCTGTGCACACAATCATTCATTCTCGAAATTTTTATAATTTGAATAAAATTCGATCAATGAAAGAAGAAGTGAAAAATGACAAGAACAATATTTATTTTTCAAGTTGATTTCTATATTGTTGTTAATGATGCCTGAAAGAAAATAACGCCGGTCGCCACTGGTAACCATGAACCAAACGTGACATAGCTAAGAGAGCCCGAATGCTTCTCTGCCGCTTTGGAAGCAGCGAGAATAATGCCACCGATTTCAACGGAACTTCAGCGAAATTTCTACGGCATTCGATTACGATATTTAAACGTAGTTTAGTTTGATTATTCAGTGTAGTAAATTATTGGTCAACCCACTGAGAAAAACGTAACACTATGTTCAGATTTTAAAGAATGTGAATTATCTCCGATGAACTCACAAAGGCTGAAATGAATATTTCGAATGGAAGTATTGGTAATAAAAGCTGTTCGATGATAAATATCTGCGAATCTCTGCACCTTTATCACCTTATTTACGAATCAATATGTTACTTGAATACAGTAGTATTGAAATGGCTGAAATGCATTTCATTTATGGATGAACGTTGTTCTGACAAATTAACGCCTACTAAAAAACGTTTTCTGAGGAGATATGGAAGATCATGCAGAACTAAATTTCTCAGTCGTGATACTGAATGTGCTAGGCTTACAGTAATTCCAGAATTCCAACTGTCCTTTCTGTAACAAAGAATCAGGAGAATCAGCATCTTAGGTCTTCAACTCCCCAGTTGAAACAATAACAAAAGAAGTAGAAGTTGACTTAATTACTATATCTGTTCTCCCTTCAAAATTGAATAAAGAGAAGTAGCTTTTCAGTTCTCCAAGCAACCAGGAATGACTCATTACCTCTCCAAGAGCTGGGTATTTTATGAATCTGCCTTGTATTGAATTATTGAGCAACAGAAGCAGATGCACCAGGTGCATCTGGTGGGGGATCGAACAGACTCACTAACCTACCTACAGCAGTAACTGTACCATAATAAAAGAAAGAAATTTATGCAAGAAATTGAAGAGAATCCTTCGATGGGTACCAAAAAGATAGCACTGAAGTTCTATATGAGTTATTATACTATTTGTGTGTTTTCAAATTACACCAACAAACTATTCTCACTACAAATTCAACAGTTATACACTCTGCTACCTCAACAAGGGGCATTTTGTCAAAGATTTGTTCAACCAATTGTGTCGGATCCCAACTTTGAAATTGAATAACTGTTCAGAGGTGAAGAACATTTTAAAGCGATATCACTAGGAATTCATCATTAGGAAATATGGTTTCAATAGTAATTTTCGGTGTATATGGACTTGAATCATCCATTAGTAGTTGAATCACTGAGCCAAATTTCGATCGGTCGTGGATATATCTCAACGATAGCCACCAAGATTTGTCTTCAATACCTTGGTTTGTTTTCTGTGCTATGAGAATCACTCCTTTATGAGATGCTGGTGACACCTAGGAATTGAGAAGAAGGAAAAAGACTTCATTCATGCATTTTTGATAAACTGCTCTGACGAAAGTACAATTTTGATACAAATTCAATCACAAGCTTTCCACTTACTCCTCAAATATTCGAAATGTTGAGATCGATTATGTGCACCTAATTGTTTAAGTCATTATTCTCAGTCTCTTGCCATTCCTATTGTGACGTATCAGCTGGAAAAATACCATACAGTTTCAGCAGTCTCTTCTCCTGGTGAAAATAATACTTTACTGAAAAGTGGGATGCCTTTAAAAAACAAATTCCTGCTGTGTCAAACCAGAACAGCAAAATATATTTTATGGTAAATTGCAAGTTTTCCTTAACAACCTGAAAATACACTTAGAAACAAAACAAAAAAAATCTACTTTTTGTTGTTGTCAAAGTTATAAAATGAAGGTGAAGTTGAAAATTATTCGAAAACAAATTTGAACTGGGCAAGGGTTTTTTGTTGGGTTAATGTTCTTCTCACCTCCGACCAAATTCCAAATAACGGAGTGAGGTTAGGTTAGATTAGGTATCAATACTTGGCAAGGAAATATTTTGATCAATAGATAATAGAGGAGGTCGAGGTTTCAAGTAACTTCAGAAAAACTTTTACCATGGTATTTTCATGAACATTGATAAGAAATCAGTGAATTATTCAAAGGAAACTGAAAATTGGTATTTATGAAAGGAATATTGTGAAAAGGTAGTTACGAATGAACTTGGTGAGATGGGGTAGAATATAAAGAAATCTACCAAGCAGTAAAAAAAAAACTGCAAAGAGGAGCCGTGGAAGACCGTCTGCAAAATATAACTATGTTCGTAATTGAAAATCAAATTGCCATTGTAGATCTACAAATCAATATGTCATTTTCTTGCTGTATATACCTAATTTTAGAAATGGTTTATGCAATGTTTTATACAATGACATTATTTATACATTATTCTTTATCTAACTGATTAGCTGAAAATTTCATTACCATAACACTATTTAATATTATGTGTTCGTGAAACTAATCTTATTGTGTATGTGTATGTAAATTTTTTGTTTTATTGTATTTTGTATTTTTTACCTATGTATTTTTATTTCAACCACATACAGGGGTATACTCCTCAGTGGCATTGTGATTTATTCATCACTTCTGTAAATATTGTATCTTTTGCTGTACTTTACAAAGAAGAATAAAGTCGAAGTTACCTCTCAATCTGCTCCTCGATAGCAATTTACTGGGCGTTTTTGAATATGGCAGAATCAACTACAGGCAATGAGGTGCGGAATGAATTTTATAATTTCAAAATATGAAGACTTCAGAAAATGTCTATTAATGTTGGAAAATTAACAGAGACATCTAGGAAAGTAATCAATGATAAATAATGTTTTTTTTATTCAAAAAGTGATTTTCAAATATTTTCCACGGTGAGTTTCAAGCGAGTATTTAATTTGGTATTTGAATCATCTACCACAAGAACAAAAACATTGGAAAGTAGCTTTTTAAGGTGTCATTTCACCGAAAAGTAATAAGGAAAATTTCTGCATATAAACAAAAAAAAAATCAAACAACTGAAGGTTCATAGAAAATACAGATGTTCTCAAACGATTGTGCTATTTACTCTGTTCACAACAAGAAAACAGCACGACGAATCACAAACTATTTCGAAAACTTTAAAGAGAGAAGTGTTTTTCTCAATTATGGAGTTTATCCGGAAATTCTCAAAACCGTTCAGCCGGCTTCTTCTTCCTTTTTGGTAAGCACTCGAGCTAATTCGCGCATGGCAGTTGTTAAATTCCCACCATCTTATTAAGGACATCCAACTCGCCTGATCGAACATCCTGAGGTTCGGAATCCATTTTATTGAACTGCCACACCATCGGCTGGTCTCAAGAATGGGACGAGATAGTTTTGCAATTGGTTTAACTGAAGTACTGACAGATTCGAACGCCAGCGGAATCCCAGTGTCTCTGCCGAAGAGAAAATATAATTATTTCCAACTGAGAAATCGATAAGACCGAAATGACAATCAGAAGTGGGATCAATTTCATTCCCGCAGTTTTAAAACGAATCCTCTCCGTGCTGCAGCTCTAGGTTTTTTATTCGAGTTGCGGTTAAATTCAGAGAGCTCCACTGTTTAATCCAGTTAATCAAACTTTCTGGTCCGGTGAATCGATTTGTCTACTTGAAGTACGCTGGATTGAATTCCATGTTCGAATCTGATCACGAGAAATTTCTTTTTTCGTTCGATTTTGAAGGACTTTGGGTATTGACAATCAAAGGACTGAAACTGCCTTGAGCTGAACATAAATAATGTTACAATTAGGCAATTGCGTTACTCTAGATCAACATTATTTTGAATATATAACATATTGTTTGTATCAGCTCTATATTCATTTCAATTGTTTCAAGTGATATCAACTTCTGCCACTAACACCAAAATTTCAAAAAGTGTATGTGAAGTTTGGTGATATATTAATAATATCCGGCTCTAAGGACCGAAATATGAGTGCCATTTTGACTTTTTTTCATTACAGCTGATAACTAACAGGTGTTTTGCCTAGTGAAGTCGGATTAGAGAAAATCACATTTACTAGCCATTTAATTCAACCTTAAAGTTGAATAGTACATTCCATCTTTGATAATAACAGAAGTAATGTCTACATTTTTTGTTGAATCTTGTAACTTTTCGTCTAAGTGAACTGATGGAGAAGTACAAAATTATCCTCTAGAGGGCATTTTTCCACTTATCCCCTATATCAGATACCCTTTAAGGTAATTTTGTAAACATTATCATCCCTCCAATAATCTTTCTCAAGAGCAAAACTAAATAGGCAACAGGACATAAAACACGTATAAAATTCAGTCACTTGCGATTAAAAACCATTTTCGAATATTTTTTTTATATTGTTTGTTGTTTCGTTTATCATCCATTCGGAATTGGGTTTTTCATATACCTCTTCACCTGATAGCTTGTTTATTTCATCATACGCTTGAATCAAATCGAACGCAAACAAGTTCATCGAAAAAACAATTTTGGGCCGGCGGCTCATAGGAATTACGTCAATATGCGTAAAATTCATTCGGCGGACAGAATTTAATGAGGCATGCAAAATATTTCAGCATATTTTTCATTCTTTTGAAAGTTCATCAGCTTTCGTCAATCCCGAAGTGGAATTTGTTTCAATTTCCAACAGAATGAAGTGTATCATTTTTAAATAAACTTTGCAACTGTCGGTCCTTTTGTTTGTATTGTTCATTTGATGATATTATTTTCATTGCTGCTTTCATTTAATCAAATGAAAAACTGCAACAAACTAAATCAACAAGTTATGTGTGAAAAAAATACACATATAAATACAGATGTATTTTTATATCATATAGTATAATATGATCTTTTTTATATACAAATCTCTCACTTCGTGAACCTATTTATTCAATATAAGTTTATTTAGAGCTGATAAAAGGATACAGAAATCACACTAACTATCCAGAAATGAAAATGAATGTTCATTGAAGAAGTTGTATTTCAAAAACTCACTTATATAATACAAAGTATCAAATATAAAATACAAAAATAAAAAAATAACCTAATTTCGGTTACTTTTCGAAAAAACGGTTGTTCCAACTAACATCCATCCAACAAAAAAATGCAACCGAAACAAAGATAGATGCATGATCAAGGCATGATCACCACGCACATTTGAATTTTTTGGGTGATATGAAGTCTCTTCCTGTCGCTGGCTAATCAGATTTAACTGCAAGTGACTGGCAAAATTCATTGTGACAGTGTCAGTTTCAACGCTTATGGTCGAAGTTGAAAATTTTTGAAATATCAAGTACCAAATACCAACACAAGAGTTATATAAAGGTTTCCTGGTAGATAGGAAAAAGCGAGTTGAAGTGAATGGGGTCTTAAGTTTGGAGGATTTGGTTACATGTGAAATCCTATGGTCAATTTTATTTATAGGTTCCTAAATTCTTTTGTAAAAGTCAATTCTTCGGGATACATAGGGATTTTCATTATAAATAAGCACGTCTTTGCATTGATTCAATCCTTGTATTTCATCAGTTCGGACTTCCATGGTCTAATAAAATATAAATTGATTTGAAATCCCTGAAAAGAATAAAAATAAAAAGATTAACCGAAAATAACAATTCACTAAACACAAAAAACTGAAATTACCAGGAAATAACATACAACCTACAACCAGAAATAAAAAATTGAAATATTAATAAAAGCTGAAAATTAAAAATGTTATTAACAGAAATAAAAAATAAAATTGAGAGATTCCAAACCAACTTACGTCACTACGTTTCGATTGTTAGTATCCACAATCGTCTTCGGGTGATAACTGACGATTGTGGATACTAACAATCGAAATATCGTGACGTAACCTGGTTTGGAATCTTTTAATTTTTATTTTTCATTTCTGTTAGTAATATTTTTAATTTTCAGCTTTTATTAATATTTCAATTTCTTATTTTCCGGTTGTAGCTTGTATGTTTATTTCCTTGTAATTTCAGTTTTTTGTGTTTAGTAGAATTGTTATTTTCGGTTGATCTTTTTTTTTTATTGTTTTCAGGGATTTCAAATCAATTTATATTATATTAGACAATGGAAGTCCGAACTGATTAAATACACCACGAAACATTGTCAATCACCTTCAAACGAATGATTCAATCCTTATTGAGTTGTGGAATCCCTGGATAGAAAGATGTATCAAATACAACGAAATCGTTACTTTAAAGCGATGGTGAAAATACTCTGGATAGAAGACACCAATAACCTCGCAAGGAAGAGAAACCGTCACAACCAGTGCTTGTACTTTCCTTCATTAGAGGATAATCAGAAGAAATTAAAAGAATTGGGTCCAAGAATAACAACAGAATCTGCTTCAGATCTGAAAACACTATCCCTAGAAGCCTCACGAAAACCAGGCCACCAAACGCGGACTGCGATTCCAAGAAATGCATTTACCGCATACCCCGTGATCCCAAGCTGAGATCATACACAGGGAGGAACACTGGTTAAGGAGGAAATTCAAAGAAGGCGCATACATATTGTTCAACAATGTATTCAGCCAAGCTAGTGTAGAGATACGCAACATATCGAAACTCATAATCAAGTGAAAAATGAGCAACTCCCGCCTAAGGGCCATCTCACGCTAAACAGGTGAAGCGGAAAGAGGTGAAACGTGAAAGTACTCGGATGACCCATAAATAGTTATCTCTCTGAGAACTTAGTCCAATCATCTCCTGAAGGCGATTATGGATACTAACAATCGAAACGTGAAGTAACTTGGCTTGGAATCTCCTAATTTTTTATTTTTGTTTAATTGTTCTTTTTTTTACTTGTATTTTATTTCACTATAATTTCTTTTCAGGGTTTTTTGTTTAATATAATTGTTATTTTCAGCTATTCTTTTTAATTTTCGTTTGTATTGGTTCTTTCAGGAATATCAAATCATTTTACATTATATTGAACAGTGGAAGTCCGTACTGATGAAATTCATCATGAACGGGGTTCTGTTTCGGTAGTGTATCTATTACTGTAAAATAATCACTATTATTGTTGTACTTCAAATCACAGTCCAACATATTCTTTGATATTATTCTTATTTCGTCAGATGGGAAATTGTTACATGAAATATTCAGTGATGAATATAAGCTACACAATAATACCCTACATAACATTGCATAATTAACCAAATGGATATTATACTTTCATCAATCAATAGTTTTTTATTGATTTTTTTCATCAAATGTTCATTCTCTACTCCAAGTGAGTCGCGGTATCATAGGCATTCGAAAATGTAAGCTCTGACTTTGTACAAGTAAATGGTTGTTATAGACAAATTTACTAAAACCCTAATGACTTACTGTTCTATTTGCAAAACTGTAACTGATGAAATATTATTTTCGGTAATGTATCTATTACTGCAAAAAATCACTGTTATTGTTCCAGTTCAAATCATACTCCAACATATTTTTCGATATTGTTCTTATTTAGTCAGATAGGAAATTGTTACATAAAATATTCAGTGGTGAATATAAGATACACAATTATACCTGACATTAGAAGGCACATTTAATCAAATGGATATTGTGTTTTCATCAATCAATAGTTCTTTATTGATTTTTTCCATCAAATGTTCATTCTCTACTCCAAGTGAGTCGCGGTATCATAGGCATTCGAAAATGTGAGTTCTGACTTTGTACAAGGAAATGGTTGTTATAGACAGATTTACTACAACTCTAATGACTTTCTTTTCCATTTGCAAAACTGTAACTGATGAAATATTATTTTTGGTAGTGTATCTATTACTGCAAAAAAGCACTGTTATTGGTCCAGTTCAAATCACATTCCAACATATTCTTAATATTGTTATTTTCATATCTGCTTCCTCATCTTCACTTCCTTATTGACACATCGAAACCCTTTGCCCTATAAGTCTGTTCATTCTTCTAAATATGTTTTTGTTAACACATAATCGAGAATATGTGTTCTCTTGCTCACTGCGTGAATATCTTCCAAGTGACCGCATCTCTATGAGCTTGAAATTCAAAAGTGCCACTTGTATTCCAAACAGCTGGAAGCATTTCCCAATTCATATCAACCGAATACCCTCTCGAATCGATGAAGCCAGTCTCCAATTAAAATATCGCTCCTCTGATTAACTTCACTAGTAAGAATGGTGGCAGAAGTGGGATAAAGTAATTTTCAAGTCATATTTACGCCGAACACGTGTTTTAATTTCAGGTTTAATGCCTTCCTGAACCTTCAACGAGAGAGCAAAATAATCACCCTCAAGGAGGAAGGGAACAGTAACCTGTGGAGCTACTTCACCCATTGTGCAGCCCTGTGTGTCCTTCTATCTATCGGCATATGCAACGCCCCACTCATCCACGATTATACCGTCGTGTACAGGGGAAGTTTAGATGACATCACTTTAATATGCATCATCGGAGGCATACTGCATCTGTTCTTCTGGATCGTTATATGGCTTTTCTTGACTATTAAGCAGAAGTGGACGTTCAAGTTGAGAATCACGGTAAGTGCGAGGACCTTTCCGTTCGCAATGTTGTTGGCTATTGTGATTACGCAGCGTACGGGAATTGAATGTTGAGGGACTTTTCTTGAAGTACGGTCGTGGTTTTGGGGGAAAGTATCGATTTGATATTATTGTGAAGATATATGAGACGTTCATAGCTCAAATTAATCTTCGGAGACTGTTATTAGTCTAGTAAATACAAATTATGCCCAACAAACTTCATATTTATTCGGTATTGCTTGAAGGATGATCGAAATTTAGTGTGAATCATTGGTCACTTTTTTATAATATCAAATATGACATGATTTAAATTGGAAAATTGATTGCATTTTCACGCCCGTTGTGATGTATGAAATAACAATTGAGTCTATGAGTGAAATCTATGAAATATTAGTTGACCCTGCGAACTTCGTTCCGCCTTAGAGGCAATAGAAAAGCACATTTTTGATTTTATTAATTCAACGTTTTTAATAATCAAGTATTTAATTATTCTTTATTAGGTTGCACTCTTTCATTAAGCACCTTGTGATAAACGACATTTTTTCTTTCATCATCAGGCACAAGTATAAACAACGTAGATGGTCTTCCGACTCGTGAACATGCCACATATAATTGACTATGTGAAAAACATTGATTTTCCAGATTCAGAACACAAACTTTCAAGGATTTGCCTTGTGATTTGTTAATGGTCCTGGCTAATGCAAGATGAATTGGAAATTGAAGTCTTCTAAAATCATATAGTCATTTTTAGAATTGAGAAATTTTTTACCATACTCAACCATTGACAAAAAATTACGTTTAGCTGTCATTTACCTTTATTTATTATTCCATGTCAGATGCGTTTTTGCTATACCACGTTTTATAGTGACTTCTTAGTGACTTCATGGTCGAACTGGATAAAAAGTATCCTATGTCCCTCTCCTTGTTCTAAGCTACCTCTCCACCAATTTCCAGTCAAATATGTTTTTCCGTTCTTGAGTTTTGAGTTATAAATAGCGTAACTAACGCCACTTTCTTATATACAGGGCTATTCAAATTCGTCTCTGTACATGGGGATCTCGTGAACGGTAAGAGATAGAGTGTCGGTTGAATTGTGGCAAAGTTATGTATTTTAAAGACCTATTCAATAATGTGAGAAAATCGGATATAGCTCTTTTGGTTCTGGAGATATACAGGAAAAAAATCCCAAATTATTTTTTTGCCTATATCTTCTTTATTCGCAGACATATTGAAAATCTGTCCACATTTTGCTATTGGCACTTGATGTGGGCTCT
>WOGP01008337.1:0-11269 GCA_015342065.1 Leptinotarsa undecemlineata
TACAAATAAAAGTGGTTTCATTTCTCTTTTCTTCAAATAAAATTTTAATTGCAAGTGTTGTCATCTAGAATTTCTACCTTCTTTGCCAAATCTTTTTCACTACCAATTCTTTGATTCTGTCTGGTACATAGTTAAATGATGATGACACATTTGGAGCATTCAAATTAAATAACGTTTCCGGTTATTTTGTTATTTAGCAATATATTCAGAAAAAAATCAGTATCAACGTTGCGAGCCATGTTTATAAAGATTGTGATATAAAATGCCAAGCATGTAGTTAATTATATGCAGGTTGTCCCAAACGGTAAAAAATGGTTCGTTATCTTGGTAGAAAAACAAACTATAGGCGATAATAAATTACAATTATTATTCAGTTCAAAATCATATTATATTTATCAGTTCTTCACTAACAAATACATTTGTCTCCAAATATCGAACACCCTGTGCCTTCGCCATAATATCGCTCATTGCATGACATATGTATACAGGAGGTAACAAAAAGATAGGTCATACCTATTCTGGGGTCAAAAAATAACTTGATTGGATATAACTTACCTCAATGCCAATGTGCACACAATAAACACACCACTTGGAAAGTACAAAATGAAAATCGATTTTCTCGAATATAACTGTTCAACATTTCGTAATGAAAATGGATCCATGGTTTCCTTATGAAAATGGGTTGAAACAGTTCATGAAAAACATGAAATGCATGTACTACCATACTTTCATTGTAACATTTCCTTGGTATTATAGCTTGGGGAGCGTCTAGTGATTGTTCCAGAATACTCAAAATTGAAAAAAGAACCATAAGGTATACACAGTATAGCAGGAGTTACTAGTTGCAAACTCATCTTCCAAAATCTCAGAATATTGACTGTTACAAGTTATAAGTATGTACATTTATGATATATTAAAATATCGCATATAACTCATACTCTTAAAAAATCTGGCTCTAAAACAGTATAACTATCAAATCAAAGAGTTGCTACTGGATAAATCCTATTATTCTCTCAAAAAATATATGTGACCCTGTACATGTGTAACATTTTAGGCCGATTTTAATAACGATTCTGTTGCATAAATAGCAGATTATTTAAGGTTTTGACTATCATATCCATAGATTTCGTATCATATTAGAATTACATAAGAAAATGGAAGCCCGAAGTAAGAAAATAGTAAACCAATCTGAATTATCTACGCAGCCCAGATGAACCCCCTTAAATAAATCAAAAAATGTCATTAAACATTATCCTCATTTTCAGATGACCCTAACAAAACTGGTGTATTCAGAGGGTGTTATGTTTTGAAGAAACCTGAAATCCAAGATGTCTGTGATTTATTCATTGAAGAGTTTTCGTCAAAAAATGCTTCGGTGGTATCTTGCCATGCATGTAATACAACAAGATGCAATACTGTACGTTTGTTTGCTGATGGAAGTAGTAGCGCGCATTCCAACCTTCTCAATGTAATGATTTTCAATATCGTATTTGGCATTATCATATCCCTATCAATTTAGTTTGTTTTGAACCATATATATTCTTGTAGTTTTGGCTATCGACGGCATTAGATATCAATATGTATATAAATCAGTCCATTACGATTCTCAATAAAGTATCTTCAGATCAGTCACAAGTTTTCACTAACCTTCATACCTAGGGTGACATGGTAAACAGTGAACTACTAAAAGTTTGAACATTTATAAATCCACCGTACGTGAATGTAATTAGGAACTATTGACATTAAGCGAAAGGTAATTTATTAAACTTTTGTTTTGCATATCAATTTCAGCACCAGTTCTAATAGTTTATTGGTGATATTGGATTTTTTAAAAGATGGCGAATGGTCACTGTGTACCAGTATGTATAAGTACACAGCGAATCGGAAGGTGAGTTGACAGTGGACCATTGTGTATACGGTGAACCATCACTTGAATTACCTAACCTTCATCGCATATTTTAAATATATTTATTGATGGAAATGTTGTAAAATAAAATTATATTAATGTAATATTTAATAACTTTTTAGGTCACCTTTGTCAGCAATAATCTCATAAAATCTCAAAACAAACTACTAGGTACTAATTTAACTTACATATCTAGTTAGGAACACTACAATTACCAGTAATACTTACAATTAACAGTATTTAACGTTATTAACAGTTTTAGTCTCAGTCAAATTATAAGAGTTGAAACTTCTTATAACAGTTTTCATCAAATAAACTAAAAGTATATGACACTTGTAATGAACAAATCCAGCATTATATTCAGTCTCGTGTTTTTTCACGTATCTTCTGACGTTTGAATATTTTTAATTGCATTCCTGTTCTGCTATATGGATACTCCTTCCATTCTTTACCAGATCTACATCTCCTTTCATGTCGTTGGCTTTATGTCCGCCAATTTTTTGGATATCGGTTTTATTCTAAAAACCCATTCTAAAACAAAACGATTACCTATTATTAATATTAGATCTTCTATTAACGCCTTTTTTTGTTTATTACAATCACAGTTGAAAAGTTCGTACAGTATACACAGTGAACCATGATTCACTGTGTACCATACAAATTTGAGCCACTGTGTACTGACACAACTTTTTAACCTATAAGGTAACATAACACAGTACGGTTGGGCAACGTCGCGTTTTCGGGATATGAGTGGTGGTGCACTGATTTAGTCATTTTATCTATCAATGTTGGAAATTGTTGTATATAGACTTTACCTCCATTTCTGTAGCTTTTTCGCCCCAGTAGATGGAAAATTGAATCGAAATGAAAAGTACTAACTTATCAAAGACTTTTTACTTCGACTTTATAGCGTCTCGCAACAGTTGCAACCGGCTCCCGCGTTAAAGATATGGAAATTGATCTGTTCTGTGTTGTTATACATTATTTTACCTATTTTCTGAATTAAAATTTTTTCGCAATTATTTTAATATTTGTATAAAGCGCCGAAGGGTTATACTTATTATTCTTTTGATATTACTGACTTTCAATTCGGATTTGTTTTTTCGAAATTCAAACATAGATATTACATATAAAATAAGTATATATTATTCTGTGATCTAATGAAAAATAAAAAACCTAACCTCATATTCTAAATTGAATATGAAAAGTATTTTTATAGATATTAAAGTGGAACTTACTTGAACATTATGTATCGACTCAGGTCTCTAGTGAACTATAGAATGAACAGATGTATTTATAGGTAAGGTCAGTATGAATCAATTATCCGTTGTTAATTTTTTTTTATCTAGACTTCCAAAAAATAACTTCTGCACAAAGGGAAAACCGAAGGAAGAAATTTTAGATGATGGACCTATTAAATTTTCGTCTAGTGCAGCCAGAACTTATAAAGCCCAAACAACTAGAACAGGAGAAAATGAATCGAGGCTTTGGTATGAACCTTATGTCATAGTCATAAGCATGACTGTATTCATGATTTACTTCTGTATGTTAAGAGAGGAAAATGACATTGATGCGGATCTCAGCACTTCATTATACAGCCGGATACATGGACTTGAAGAATTTCAACTGAAACAATCTCTTGAGTACAATAAGAAGCATGGATTGCCCATTAAAGACATTATTGACAGGTTAAATGAGATTGAGAAAGAAAAATCTAGTATATCATCATAGTGCAGTTCTTGAAGTTGTTTTATTTTGGCTACCAGTTATCAATCACGTTTACGTTGACAACTTCGATGTCTTTGAAAACTGAATTGAAACTTGAAGGCGAACAGATATAATTGCAATCCTCTTTTCGAGCAGGTCAAAGCTGTCAAGACAATTGTAGTCATTGGCAAACTTTACATCTATTTCAATCTACTCGAAAAGTAGATTAAAACTTTTTCCATCATTGTTTGATTAGAAAATTTACAAAAGATATATTTTCAATCCATTTTTCGAGTAGATATCAAAACTCTTGAGATACGTGTAGCCACTGATATCTTTGATTTGTCAGTATAAACAAGAAATAAAGTTTTTAGATGATAGCAACCGTCTTGTCGAAAACTGTACCTGGCAGTATTTGCATATGAAAAGTAAAAAATTGGCAGATACTTTATGAAAAGCACTCCCTTTTTTGCTTATACTAGTAACGGATCAGTCCGGTCATAATAAGTATTTATGATACATGTAAAATCGTGTACCATATGCCTACATACATCTGATATGTGTGAAAAAGGTGAAATGTGGGTTATTCACCACATCAATTAGGAGAGTACAGAAGAAAAAGTTACTTTCATGAAATAAGTTCAAAAGCAAAAATTTTACAATTACTTGTTTCGGTTTGTTTCATAACCTTCTTTATAAGGTAGTAAGTACTGGGAAAATTATGGCCTCATATTATACAGATTGTCTAAAATACCGATGCAAATCAATACGTATATTTCAAAAAACGCTTTATTGTGAGATTTTCACTAAACAGTTGTACAAAAATGCAATAAGTGTTTCTCTATACAGTAACTTCTTCAAGCGTAACATATAGCTTTCGATTTATTTAAATCATTTCATAAATAAAAAATTTGTAATTGTGGGAACAAAAATACTATTGATTTATCTGAAACTATGGTTAACTATATGTTTTCATATATCAAAAATAGGCTGTTATGAAATCTAGGAAAACCTCACAAACGCCAGCAAAGTCACTGGTAAATAGATTTGAATTTTAACTACCTGTAGAGATTAGTATTTCAACTATAGACAGTTGAAATTTAATTGATTTTGTAGTTCATTTAAAATCAGGATAAATGTGCTATTCACCAAAATACACACACAATCAAAATGGAATATGGAAAATCTAATGGGGAGAATGATAATGGTATAGGTTGGATTTCAAGTTGAACTATTGTCTCAATGTGTTCGATGTCCTCAAATTAAAAACTTAAATGTTCTCTTTTGACACACCGTTTTGCTGTTAACAGAATATGATAACAACTGGTTTTATGCTTGACGGTAGAAAGCATATCGAAATTTTGGTGTAGAAATAAACAGTTTTCAGTATATTCAATAAGAGGTTCTACTACTACCAAAAACGTGCTCAAATCAGTGATGCGGTTGGGTGAATTCAACAAACAAGTAAAAACTATTATGAATGATGGCTTTATTTTATCTTTTGTATCAATGGAAATGATTCATTCATTTCAAATAGGAATGCACATCCTAATATACCATAAAGATTATCTAAACATAATAATA
Source organism: Leptinotarsa undecemlineata (assembly GCA_015342065.1). Classification (NCBI taxonomy): domain Eukaryota; kingdom Metazoa; phylum Arthropoda; class Insecta; order Coleoptera; family Chrysomelidae; genus Leptinotarsa; species Leptinotarsa undecemlineata. Next base: position 5,198 of record WOGP01008337.1, read on the forward strand.
AGACTTGAATAAAATATAAATTAACAACAGTTTGATCTTCTTGAAGATGATCACTTGGTGATCGAAACACGTGTCGAGGTGTTAAAATAATGGTTTGGTGTGTAGAAAAAACTCCAGTAATATTCAATATATTGTTGTGGGAAAATCAGGAAAAACCTGAAATCCACGTAAATGAAGTTGCAGGTAACAACTAATAGTATACAATAACAAATAATAGGTTTTGGTCTTCAAAAAAGTTATTTAAAATTACTGAGATACCAGGCTAAGTGCGTATCTGTTTCCGTGATTTGCATAAGCTAGCAAGGTCACACACTCCCTGTTTTGTGATTTTCTGAAATGTATGATCTATGTAAACATATGTTGAAAATAACATTCTTCCAAACAATAATGAACATTCAGAAATGTAAAATGATCTCCATGAAAGAAGTAATCTGGCCTGGATAGTTTTTCGGTGGCAATGGTTTTGGTGTTTTCGAAACTTATTGTGTGGTATGTTTCACGATGATGTTTGAAACGGGATGAGGCTGGATCTGATTCACGGACAGCCAGATCATGTTTATAGGCTTGCTCTGACTAATATGTGTTTGTATGTATATTACCAGAGTTCAAATTTAGCGCATTTTCCCTCCAATGACATCACAGACGTAGCACCCAAAAATCTTTAACACTATATACAAACTATGGCCTTGGAATATATTACACCACCACTACACTGTCACAGAATACTACATCCATTACTACGTGCTACTACACTATTGAGGTGTCAAGAGAATCTCGCAACACTGTTTGAATGGAAATGATCAAAATAATTTTATTTGTTTATATTTTTCAGATGTTATAACTTAATCGAATCTAACCTAGTTATGCGTTGGAAATGCTTTTTAATCAGTATTAGTACAGCGGGAAACAAACACCCAACATGATAAATAAAAAGAGATTTATTTTGATTGATTTAATTTCTAGTATTGTTATGGTAACTGGTAACAGATTAGGCTGATATTTAGAAAGGTTGTGCTATTTTAAATCATAACTCATTAGTAACTGAAGACAAGTTCGTGTTTCCTACATAAGTGAATTCATTTTGCAATGGATATGGGGAAAGATCAGGGGTCTGAAGATACCATTATAAACCTAAAAAAAATGTGTCTTGGACTTCAGAGTTCTGACAGGAAAATCAGAAAAGAAGCATATATAAGTATCGAAAAATATTTGAGAAGTCACAGTGAATTGAGCAATCAAGAACTTCGAAATATTTTCAGTGAAACATATATGTATACTTTGAATGGTTTGAGAGATAAAACAGAATCTGTCAGAGAGCAGGCTATAGAATTTGTCAAGTTTTTGATTATTGATAAATTACCTATTAATGATTATTACCTATCATATGTGTTTCCTTTGTTGGTTGAAAGAATTGGTAGTGTTGAATTGATAGAGGAATCAGAAGAAATTCGCTTACAGATGGTAAAGCTACTTGATGCAATTATTACCAAATATTCTAATACCAATCAACTAAAACCATTTCTAAATGATTCAGTCATAATATTGGCTGAAGCAGTGAAGGATAAATTTCCTTCAATGAAAGAGCTAAGTTGTCGAATTATTTTGAAATTAGCTAATGCTCTCCCCAGAGATTTTCATTGTCAAGCCGGAAATTTAATCAAACCAGTTTTGAGCTGTTTTGGGCATCAGCGATATAAAATCAGAGTAGAATCTATAAAAGCTATAGGTGAAATAGTAATGCATTGTGATCATAATGGTTTGAATGAAGTAGTAGGCCCTTTAGCAGAGCGACTCTTTGATCAAATTCCCATTGTCAGACAAACCGTTGGCCAAGTGGCAGCAAGGTGGCTTTTAGAGTACAGGGATCGATATTCATTTTTTCACAAGATTTTGCCTCTACTCCTGACTGGCTTGAATGATGAAGTGGTTGAGACTAGAAATGAAGCTGCAGAATTATGGGAGCAAGTTGGATTGCAGTTTCAAAAAGAAAATGAGAAAGACTTGAAAGATGAGTTAGGTAAATAGTTATCTTCTTATTAGAGACTATTTATTGGTTATTATTTCATTATCAGTTTGGATATTCAATATTTGTCACTGAATAAATTTCATGAATTTTATTTTAGATTATCTAATCGACCTTCCCAAATATTATCCGGAAAACATAATTCGCCCCAATTTGGGCTGTCGAACATTAGTGAAACGTAATGTAAGTAAACTGGCTTCCGCACTTTCACGGGAGCTGATGAGTTGGCAAGAGGATGTGAGAGTACGTTGTAGCCAATTGTTATGTGCGATAGTACTACATGCAGAAGATGGTATTACCCAAAACCTTCAGAGTCTTCTCCCAGCCATGTATTCAGCTGCACGAGATGACGATAATCGAGTGGTTGACAATATTATTCAAGCTAGCCAACTTCTTGGTTATTTCGTGAGATACAAAGTTTGGTCCGACCTGATTATCCCAGTTATTGAAGATGGTGCCCATTATGGACATTTGATTGTACTGTCTGGGCTAGTGAAAGGATCCCCGAAAGAGTATATAGCCGATTGTGTAGAGGATATTAGTAGGGTTTTAGCAGAAGACTCCATCTGCAACAGTAGAAAGGTATTGAAGATTATATATTTCGGTCTATAAATGATAAAAACAGTTACTTTCTATGTGATTAGCAATTCATGAGGGAAATCCAGAAACATCATTTTTCAGTTCGACAATGTCAGTTTTCAAGTTTAAATTTTAAACTCTGTGTTCTAAAACATTGTTTTTTGTTTTCAGGAAGATTTGATTGATTCTTGCTCTATTATGCCTTTAAACCATCGATGTTATTTCGTCTCTTGTAGTTAACTTTCAAATGACCCTATAAAAATAGTCAAGTGGGGTTAATTCAGGAGAACGAGCCAGTCAGATCTGTGACATTCTCGAATTGATGAAATTTTATTGTATATTCTACTAACCGTAGACTAAGAAATGCAATGCACCACCACTACCGATGCTTGGTCCGAATGTCCAAGTAGCAACTTCTACCACCTCGTTGTTCAACCCTCCGGCAGCGAGGTGGAGCTGCCAATGTCACAGGGGAGCTCGAATCTAGTCAAGGACATTCACGAATTCGTCAGAATTTTCCGAGAAGAAAAGGCAAAACTGCTGACATAATGGAAAAGGGGTGAGAGATTGGTGGAGGTAGCCGCACTTAAGCGGTGACTGGAGGTTCAACAGTAACAGATAGTTGAACAGAAAGGGCGTTTGTTGGCTGAACTAGCGGAGTTGGAGATCAGCCTCAAGGAGAATGGTCGGGTAGTACGAAGTCAGTGAGGAGTACTGCGTTGAGGATGATTCAGCAAATCAGTGCCGCTTGGAGTTCAACGAGATAAACGACACCGTGTTTTCCAGTTGCGACTCAATAAGGGGGTTGATGACGTACTTGGTGAAAGGCACGTCGATAATATTGTTGCAGTTCTATTGTTTTGGGGGTACTGTTTGTTTATTTTTCATCAGAGGTTGCAATTTTATTGATCATTTCATAACAAATACAAAAAATAAACCTCTTCGTTACAAATTCTGCCATCAGTGACCTAGAAATGGACAATTCTTGTATTAAAATGAAAGATTTACATTTGGAGGATACAATTTTATCCAAATATTAATAATGCATATATTTTTAATAAACACTTTAAATTCTTGTTCTTTGAAGTACAAAATTAAGAAAATTCAAAACTTCAGTTTGATAATCAACTAACACATTTAAGTAAAGAACGTAATGAGCATCTGTTGAGAAAAAAACCTTTCCTTATTCACAAATTTTCAATGAGAAATATTCTCACTACAATAAATTGGTTAAGGAAACTACATGAGAAAAAAATTAAAGTATTTTAGAAACCAATTTACTTATTATTACTCCAAAAATAATATGATATGGTATAAATCTTTGTTGAATAATAGTAGCAATACTGATAATAATGAAAAGAAAATATATGATATCAAATGATTATGAAACTAATAATTCATGACTATTAAGTTTAGTTGAAATTGATGTAATTGATAGAACAGTGGAATCTATTTTGGTATGATGAAATTAGTATAAAGATTGCAAAAGCATTCAATGAAATTGTATTAATTTTTTTCATTGTTTTTTTGAAATCCTCGGAAAGTAGTATTTTACCTTAGAATGTGAAAATTAATAAAGTTGATCTTATTTGTAAAAATGGCGTAAAAGAGTATCCCTTACTACTACTGGTCAATCCCGATATTATCAGTTTTTTTTTAATTTATAATGATGCATATAATAATCTTTAATATAGTGTTGTATATGGTTTTCATATAGGTACATAGGCAGCAACAATAGTAAAAAAGATTGAGTTACATCTTTAGATTAGTATAAAGCATTTGATACTATTCATCATGAAATATTCATTTCAAAACTTAAGAATTTTGGCATCAGAGGGAATATCCTTAATTCGTTTGTAAATTATGGGATAGATAACAATATGTTAGCATAGAAAATATAAATTTATAAGAAACATCTGAGGCTGAAGCTTTCCACGTCGAAACTAACTACTAGGGTCAATTGAAGTCACACTGGAAGATCAACTAATTAGTTTGGACGTGGAAAGCCTTTACACCAACGTTCTGGTCGAAGAAGCACTCCAAATAATACAGAGAAAGCTATCCGAAGACGGGAACCTGAAAGAGAGAACGAAACTACCTATAGGAGTATATATGGAATTACTAGGATGCTGTCTACGAAACTGTTATTTCCAACTTAATGACGAATTCTTTACACAAGATGAGGGACTGCCAATGGGATCGCCAATTTCACCAGTCATAGCCAACATATATATGGAGTGGTTTGAAACTCTGGCCATTGAAGAAGCCTACAAGAAACCTCGAGTCTGGTTGAGATATGTTGACGACACCTTCATAATATGGAACCATGAGAATACTGAACTAGACGCCTTCCTGAAATACATGACTTTCACAATGGAGAAGGAAATCCATAGAGAATTGCCATTTTGAGAGTTTTTGTTGAAGAGGAACGACACTAAGTGGGAAACATCTGTATACCAAAAACCCACTCATACGGGATAATATCTGAACCACGAATCCAACCAGTATCAATCGACTAAAAGAGGAATCATCAAGACACTATTAGACCGTGCTTTCGGGCTGTGTAATACGAAGGAAGGTCTAGAGCAGAAACTAGAAATTATCAAAAATGATCTTCAACAGAATGGCTACTCCAAAGCGATGGTAAAAAAGACTTTGGCTAAAAGATAGCAGGTGCCTCGCAAGAAAGGGAAGCCGTCACAACCAGTGCTTGCACTTCCCTACATTAGAGTATTATCGGAGAGGATAAGAAGAATTGGTTTCAAGTACATGAGATCCTGCTTCAGATGTGGTAACACTATCCGTAGTACCCTCACGAAAACCAGGCCACCAAACGCAGACTGCGATTCCAATAATTGCATTTACCTAATACCCTGTGAGTGGATCTATTCGACCATCCACCGCAACCCATAACGGTTTATTGTGGCTCACACCTATTCAAACTCGGCTAAATAAACCCAGTTTCTTAACGAAGCCTATTAGTTTGTATTGTGAGTGGTCTGTCAGGTCATATAGTAAGAGTACGGATCTGCCGGACTCAAAGAACCTAATTCGGTCCCCAGCGAGGCAGGCACAAAGTATATGTTCTGCAGTTTCATCATTTTTAAGACAAAGGCTGGTGAAACTAAGAGGCCATTGATGAATGTTCGCATTGCCGAGCACAAAAAACACACACAGCGAGGGGAAACCAGCAAAGAAGGAATAGCAGACCATCAGTGTGTTTTTTGACCTGTCAAAAGCATTTGACACGGTATCAACTAATTTTGTTTTGACCAAATTAAGTGTGCTTGGTTTGCCAAATAATATAGTACTATGGTTTAAGTCTTACTTGAGTGGTCGTAGCATAATTGTAAAGCAAATAAATTCAATGTCTAATGAACGCGAGGTTAGATTGGGGGTTCCCCAAGGCTCTGTTCTTGGTCCCCTATTGTTTTTAATTTTTGTCAATGATCTGTCGGAATATATGAGTG
>WOGP01008338.1:0-11269 GCA_015342065.1 Leptinotarsa undecemlineata
GTCATGCTTAGCAAGTCAATTACTTGAAAACTAGTTAAGACATGGAACATTTCTCTCAAATATTTTCCCTCTTCGACAAGATCATTGGTTATCCAACGATTATTTAACTTTTTCGCTTTGACAATTTTCTTTGGACAGGAGACTTCAAAACACCATTTAATAGATTCCAAAAAGTAGGAGAATCCTTCCTTAACTGTGAGATAGGAAAGAGTTGGGAACCATTGTATATTATTCAGTCTCCATCTCATTTCACTGATATTGTTGGGGTGCACTTGACGTTTCAGAGATACATACGCATTAGGATTACTTTTGAGCTCATGTTCGACATTATCCAAGTTTAACGTCAAGATATGAGAAAGATGATCAGCAATATTTGGTTGGATTAGCTGACAATCATACACGTCTGAAGATAACGTTGTTGCCATATAGTCAATACACGTACTACTGGTATACCCATTAATATTAGTGAAAACTCTTGTTGGACCTAGCATATTATTAAACAACTGAAAAGATGAAAATAAATCTCTTAATATGTTTGCGTTCCTATCATTTGAAAGGAAGTCAATGTTGAAATCCCCACAAAGAATTATGTTTTTAGACCTTTTTTCAGCAATATGTAATGCCTGCGACAAACAGTCAAAGAATAAATCTGATTCACCACTAGGAGGTCTGTAAGCAGTTATAATGACAATTTTCACACAATCTATTACACAGCACATTGCACATATCTCAATTTGGCATTCTGTAGACAGGTGTTTTATTGACTCAATTTCTTTGAAACAAATATTTTGATTTACCAAAATGCACGCACCTCCCCGAATATGGTTTCTTCTACAAAAAATAGATGCCATTTTGTAATCATCAAAATTCATAAAAGAATGAAAATCTCCAGTAATCCAATGCTCACTCAAACAAATTATATCAGTGCTATTACCCTTTACAAATAATTCCAACAAGTTAAAATTATTAAATAAACCCTGGACATTAACATGTATAATATTCACGTTAAAATTACCATTACATTTTTTAATTAAGGAATCAATAGATATAGTAAGTAAGCTGTGCAATAGATGAGCTTCCTGGGATAAGCGTGGATATAAAAAATGTTGAGTTTCGTTACTCTAGGAAGAAATCGCCTCTTGTAACTCATGTGCTAGTGATGTTGATTGCGTTGCCATTGATTTATTAATGCTGACACTTGCAGCTGTCAAGTCGTTAATAGTTAATTCTAGATTACGTTGCTTGGGTTCCGAAAGACTTGAAATTATAAGACTCCAGATTGCTTTAGATAAATACCATTTTCCTTTTGATGATATATTATAACCGTTTCGAAGGTAGTTCGATTTCATCAAATAATTATTGCAGTCAAGTATAAGGCAGTTTCTCTCATGTCATACGTATACTAGAAGGTCTTTAATGTTCCTCCATTACAGCTTTTGTCACATGAACAAGGTCAACTCTTAGCCAATTTTTCGTTTTTTTTGTCTATATTCTCAAGATGTGTCCTCATGAGTAAAGATCTCAATAAATTAGTTGTTCTGGAATTTGGCTTGAGGATATGTTTGAAGTCAATTTGACTAAATTTTTCCGACAAACCAAGAAGATAAGATACGTTATTTATTAAGTTTTTGCCTTCCTGATGTTGATTTTTGGCGACTTTATCATCGGAATATGTGGATTACTGTCCGAACAAACTCCATTGAGATGTTCGTAGACTCAAAAAAATTAATATTCAAGACAAATAATTAGATGGTCAGCAAAATTGTTCTTGTTGAATTTTGATATGCCAATAAAGAGCGGTAGTATATTGAATATTGTTATTTTGAATAATGGAACTGGTAGATACTTGATGGATATCAATATCAAAGTTTCGATAGTAAACTACTTAAAACTCGAAAACAGTTTCTCCGAAAAATAACCTCCGCTCCCGCCAAAATTGTGAATTTGAGTCAACAGTTCATTCGCCACATTATAGCATATAATTTTTTCATTGCATAAATAAGAAATCGTTTTGTCCAGTTCGCAAATGCCATTTCACTTAATTTCAGTTCACCTTCATTAATTGGAGAACAATTTCGTGACAAATTGTTTGAAAGTTATGAATAATTTAGTTGAACAAAAAATAGGGGTTGGACTTTCGCACATATTCCAAAATGTTCGTACAGTTTTAAACTATTGCTCAAAGATTCATAGTCATGAATGATCCATTCAATGAATATCAAGAAATGAAACAAAAATAGTTTTTGATTGAAAGCAGAATGAACGATAATACTCCAGCAAAAACTAATATCGAAATTCTAAATTTTCCTCTCAGCTATGCTTTTATCAATTTTCACAAATTGAAGGATCACCTGGAAACCAAGAAAAAAACAAAGAAATATAACAAGAAATAAAAAATATTTCCTATTTTATAAAATGACATATGATTATTCTTATTTGATTTTTCACTAATATGAAGTAAGCAAACTAATTTGCTTGTAAAATTTTTTTCGTTGAATACATTTCTACGGAATGCGAAATAATTATTAAAATGATGATCTGAAAAGAATCTTCACTTGATATTGATATTCACGGATGTTTACATATGTGTGAATATGTATGTGTATATATGTACATTTAGTTATTATTATACTTACTCTTATTTATCAGGAAATTATTAAAACTGAATTGAATTATTGTTTTTTTTTAATTAATATACTTTTCTAATTATTTATTAAAGCTATGTCTGTCACACACAAGCGATGCTTTTGTGGCGTATTACGTTCACTTCAAATTTTTTTAGTCACCTGTGTCTTTATTTATATGTTATTGAAATTAACGTGTTATTATTATTATTATTCTTCAAAATTATTCAACACTCTTCCCAATACTATAAAAACATCAATATATTTCACCACTTCATTGGGGCATTTTATTTGTAGGCAGCCAAGATAAATGATTTTTGATTTTGTTGATACAAAAATATTTGAAATGAAGTTTTTATTATGTGTGAATGAACAAAATTATTATTACTTCACAATAGAACGTCATATTATATATTAGTACATCGGGATTGTCCATTATACTTTATTTATTTATTATTATAATTTCCAACACTTCGCTTATAACATTTATGTCATTTGAATATCATACAAACAATCATCGAATGAATTTATAGTTACACATCTATATGCGTGTATGTGAATGTTTTGTAAATATTTATATTTAGGTTTAGACAAGTTTGATACTCATTGGGTTTTTTCATATTTCCGCAGTTGCCAGTCGGTATTATTTATAAGTTTTATTGCATTGTATTTTCTCGAAACAAGAGTGAAAAATATTTATCGAGTACCATTTATTTATTATCCGTATTTGCTAATGAAGAGCCGAAAAGGCAAGTGAGGGTGACAGTATTCCATGTAAGTGAAATTTCTTCTTTCAATGATTATATTGTGTGGGAATCCTGTGAATGATATCTGATTCAATTTCATTACGACAACAGTTTCGAGAGAGCCTTTTCTTCCAGTTTGTGTTCGAAAGTTACTTCTTTGCATGACCTAAAAGTCTTTGTATAGCGTTAATTTTAAAAATTGATTACTTTCTTTCTTTTTTTGGAAGATTTCTCAGATGTTTTGTATCAAGATAGAGAAGTAGAAAGCCAAAACTTCTCTTTCCTGAAGATTGATTTAGATCATATCATAATGAAGGAATTACTGTTAATAGCTCCACCTTATGAACCAATCTGAGAATGAGTTCACTGTATAATTTTCTAAAACTTTAATTCAAGTTATAAAGCGTATTTTCCTCAAAGTAATATATGATTATTATTTTATGAATTGAACTTGACATCCTCAGGACCACCAAGGTTCACCCTGTGCAACATTGTACATGAAATATTAGTCATCACACTGTAACAATGTTATCTGTATGTGATCAATTTTTTCCACGAATACTTGTTATGCTGTCGTTTTTGGAGATTCCTGCGTTCGTTGGACTCGTTAAGCGTGCTGAGTAGGGAGTTATCGCTAGGGGTGTGCTCGATTTCTGCTTGTGATTGCTACTAATAGCTCTCAAGTTTTCTTAAAATAGCCACTGGCGGAAATAATCTTGCGAATTCTGCTCGTTATCATACATGTTATTCATGGCAGAATAGAGTAATAAATTGAAATTATTTCTGACCAAACTTCTTTGACAGAGTATTATTCTGACTGTTCTAGACCACGCCATCGTGCTATCCTGCATATAGTTTTGTTTCGAAAAGTTAATTACAAAATTCAGATCGAATATCTTTGCCACTATCAAACGAGAAAGTCTCGCAGAATTCTCAGCTTACTAAAGAAATAACAAAACCAAATTTCGAAGTTAAAATATTTTTTTATACAACATACTCTCCTCTTAATAGAGAAACATTTATTATAACAAAGCTGGCAAGGTTCTGACCTTTTAAAGAGTTACCTCAATCTGTGAACTATCCCTCTTCAACTCGTTACCTTGCAGTTGGATAGACAGATCTGTTGAATGGAGGGAAAATTCGAATAACCCAAACCCTATATTTAGAAATATTTTTGGATAAATATGATATCTGTGCACAGAAATTACCGTACAAATCAAAAGATATTTGGGATTTTTCGCGTCTTCTCTCCACATTTCCTCCATGCAAAGTAGTCAGTAACATTTAATGGAGATACCCAGTAGAAGATAAATCTTCGATTTAGATCAAATTGAATGAATATTCACTGAGATATTATAGTTTGAAGTAAACTCTCAAGAACGAAAAAAAATTTTGAAACAATATTAAAAAAAAAGAAGATGAACAGGCCACTATTACTCACTATCCAAGTTAGGTTCATTAGAGAATTTCGTAATATTAAGGAATAAACTTTCTGAAACCTGTCCAATGAATATTTTCAACGAAATACTTTCCATTGAAAACTAATTTTTTATCAGCAACTTTCCTAAATCTCTATCGACATGTTGTAATCCAGATGGCAGGTGTGAGAAATGGGGCACAAAAAAGAGAAAATTGAGTTCAATTGACATGAAATGGGTACTTAACAGCAAATATCGGCTGAAACCTAAAACTGAACGATTCTCTTCTCTCACGCGATCACACACCTATACTTTTTTATATCTTGCCAGCTTGAAAATTGAACTACCGTTTTGTCGTGATTTTTTTATATTTCTGTTTAATCATTCATGTTGGAATGATTTTGAATTGGATAATCTCTCGCGTGAATTGATTCACAATTGGGTGAAATTTTGTTTTGCGGACCAATTACAAGTAGATCAGAAGTAAAATGACGGTATTGAGACGTATGCCATATTAATTCTTATCATATCGAACACGCTAGTCATATGAAGTATTCGTGCTCATTAATTTCATTAATTAATTCCATTAATATCTCAAAACGATACAATTTGAACTGATATCTTCGGAATAATCGCAAAATTAAAATTATTACAGGACAAAATAGTCAAAAGTCTTCATTATCCTTGTTTCGAAAACAACAAAAGTACTGTCACTATAAGTCACAAACTAATGAGTAGAACATCATGAAATTTCAGTAGTTTCCTTCTGGGAGTTAGTACTAACTGAAAAAGTGGTGAGTGCAATGAGAATACCGCCATATATGTATTAGAACTTGGACTTTTCAATCCATGTAGTAAATCAGAACAATATGTGTTTTGTCTTTCAATTGTATTGAATAGTAACATGATTTTGATGGCAACTTTTATATTATCAGAAAAAGTTCTGAAAATTTCAAATAATTTCAGTGGAATATTTCTAATAAAGGGTAATGTAACAAAATTATTTGCATTTAGATAATTATCAGTTGTGTCATCATTTAGGAAACTTCCATCAATATTGTAATTTGATTGTTAGTTATTATGATCATCAATCCTTGTATTTTAGATATTTTTAATGTGAGAAGAGTTGCTGTATAGTAAGTTTCTCGTATATTATATAATATTTGGGGATTTTTTAAATAAAAAGAAGTATCAGAGATACGAGGTGCTCTTTTTTTATTTGTTTGGTTAGAAAAATGTTCATACTTTGTGATATGGCCAGTAATTTAATGTACGATTAGAAATGATGATTGATCGATTGTTGTGGAATTGGCCGCGATGGTAGTGCGCACGACTCACGATCGGAAGACCGTGGGTTCGATTCCTGCCTTGGCCAGATATTTTTCTCAAGAGAATTTATCTGGTTGAAGCTGGGATGATTCTGCAACCATTTCAGGAATCACACGTTAAAAGGTAAGACCTCGTTAGTCTTCAGTTCGCACAAGTTTCTCAACTTCTGAGAGTTATCGCTAGTATGGGGGCGACAGCTGATTTACGGAAAAATAGATTTTGAACAAATTTTTCAAACAGAAGTCTCATGATTGATGTAAGGTATGATATGAACACCCCTTGAACTAATTTATGTTTGGATTCATGTTTGGAATTCAAACTGAGTGGAGAAAATTGTTTTTTGTTCAATTCAGATTTCATATGAAAGTATTTGTTTCGAAAGATATTTTCTTTCGTGTAATTCAATATTTATATGAAAGTAGCTGTTTCAGGAGAGCTTTTTCTTTCAGTTTGTGTCTGAAAGTTATTTATCTTCATGATCTACACATCTATGTATAGAGTTACTACTTTTGAAATTGATTGCTTCCTTCCTTTCTCTCGTAGATTCCCACTTCTTGTTTTGTATCAAAATATAGTAGTAGGAAGCCAAAAACTTTCTTTTCCAAAAATCAATCACTCCTAAAAATATAATCCTTTCAATATGAATAAAAAAATTCACACATATTTTAGAGCATATTGTATATGAAAATTAATTTTTTACCTTTCCTAATCAATTCATTTCTTATGAAGTTCATCAATAAGCAATATACGAGTATTCATTAACATAATGTCAAAGTTTTCAAATTCACTTTTTGAATATTCAAACATTCTACACTGCAGTTTTCAACTTTGCCTTTCGGTAGTTATATCTCATTTCACCATTATTACTACTATTATTAGTCATTTATAATGATTTTTATGTTCGAATTTCCAAAATTCCTCTGGAAACGAAATAGCTACACCAGTGACAATAACAAAATAGTTGAAAAATGCTTCCAAATGATGTATGAATTCTTCATATTTCTTTTGTATATTCTCTGAAAATCATTATGAAATTTTTGGAAATTTTAGAACGAATCTGAATACAAAACAATAATAAATGAAAATAAATGATCAATAATTACTTAAATACTGTAAATGAGGCTTTCACAAACACTATGTGTTCACAAAAACATGTTCAAACAAATTTAATTAACGGTTTGACATGTGAGATGGTATTACGATAGTCGAATACAAGGTGGTGTTGTCAGAGCCTAATATTTCTGAATATTTTTCTAAGTGATTAAAAACAAGTAATGATCATGAGTGGAAATATGATCACAAACATTCACAGCATTGATTCATCAACAAAATCCGACACAACATTCAGAAAAAAATAACGGTGCTTTCATTATCATTTGAAAAATTGATAATATGAAGAACGAGATACTTTCAACACTGGAAATAAATTATTTCACAATGATTCAAATCTCACACAAACCTTAGCGTTTGAGTTTACTTTATATTTGTTTCAAATGGAGCTCCAACACAGTTATTATCGTCATTATGCCGTTACGTTTCTCAAGGAACAGCAAGATATCTTCAATCTGACATATACCTACGTTTAGCTCGTGATTATATTAACTTCACCAATTGGAAACAATTTTTTCACTGAGAATGTTTTTTTTTAAATGAGAATAAGAATAAGTCATGTATTGCCTTCCTTATGGAAAATTACTGAAAACGATGTATTTTTACATACATTTTGTCCGACCCTGATATCTCATCCCAATCAAAAGTTGAGAGGTGGAGGACTTTTTACGTTCATTTTATATATCAACATTATCGATATATCGAGTAAATCTGAACTTTTGGGACTCCCGGTATATATTCCATAGGTCACGAAAATGATAGGGATACCAGTTAAAAGCTTGGTACAAGATGTAGTTCAGGAATGTATATAAATAACCTATTTATATTTCTTCATCTGTGTCATCCAATGTTTCCTTTGAAAATATCGAGTTCAATTTGAAGCACTCAGTCAGTTCCTTTTCCAAAGCAATGACGAATGAGAGGACAAATTGATGTTTCCAGCACAGGAACAAATACTACCAAAAACACATTAATTACGACAGAGTGGCTATCACTCTTTGTCTTTGTGGCAATTTTTCACAGACAGTCGAACCCGTTATTTTTCATTCAGAACACAAGCGGCCGTTGCTTTTCTTGGGAAGAAAACAATACAAATAGTTTGATGTGACTCTCAGTCAGATTGTTGAATATTTCACTGGTATCAATACCAAAATGGACTTTTCTTCTAGAAAAGCTCAATCAGTATCACCTTATGTGTGATACACAATGAGGAATTCTTTGAAAATATTTTTCAGTAGTACTAAACTTTTTGACATGAAGGAGTTACTATTGAAATTATATCGTTTATTACTGGATTACCATTAGTTCGTTGCTTTCGAAATTGTATTCAATTCATCGAGTATTTCTAAGTTTTTTTATTTTTTCTAAATATTTTTTCGACAATTTCGGTTTAGTTCAGAAATGAATTGAAGGTATTCAATTTATTTCAGGTCACTAAACGATTTTTCAAAAACGCAATACGTGGTTTGCCATACAATGGCTTCTTCGGGCATATCTTTACTAACTAATTCTAGATATCCTATGCTTAATGTACCTTATTTTACAATTTGGAGTACCTACATATCAACTACCTGATTTTTACCTAAGTTTGTAATGTATCAAATTACCTGTGCTTATGTCCCAGTTTCCATATTTAAAAAATTATTTAATAACGGGGAGTTATCAAATTCTAAAAATAATTCAATAAATTACAAGACTGCCTCACCTATTGATTTCTAAACATTCCAGAAGATTGACTTTCAAACTCTTCTCTTCTAAATGTTACACATTGTATTCATGTTTTAACTCATGTTCTTCTGCTAAGGTGGTTTGCACATGTGGAATTGGTCTTTTACTCAACTACTTATATGGTCTTTAATTCTTTGGGAAAATGTTCTCGCTGTTTGACCAACATACGTTATGCATTGTTTTTTCAAAAAACTGCAATGTTATTGGTTGGTTCACCCAAATATGACAATGTCCTATAACTGACGTTATCGTATCTTGAATTTGGGTAGACCAGGTCCATGGCTTGCTTATGTATATTTTTTTTTGGAAAGAATGGTGTCTATAATATCTACTTCATAACCGTTTTTAACCGTGATTTGTTTGATCAAACTCAGCTCTCTGTGGAAATTACTCTAAGATAGTGAATTATTCAATACTTTGTGAAGCACACTATTCAATGCAGCAACTTGAATTTACCTTCCTCTCAGTGGTGAATTTTATTGACGGGTGGATGAAATCGACATACTCAATGAACTTGTCTGATGGCCTATTTGTACCAGTGAAACAGTTTAAGATATCATCTACGTATCTGTACCAGTACAAAAAACTATTAGTTAACTGATTATAATGGATTTCATAATCTATGTTGTCCATGAAAATTTCAGCCAGTAAGGAACTCAAAAGGTTCCCCAATATCAATCCTTCACTGCATGAATATAATTATTCATCAAACTTTAAATGATTTTGAAATAGACAAATAGTAAATAAATCTAAAATTTCCTGTTTTATCAGTGGATTCACGTGGTTTTTGTGTAAGAGACACTCAACCAGTCCAATTGTTTCAATTGGCGGGATACTGGGAAATACATTTTGGACATCGAACGATATTAATTTTGTGTTATCAGGAAGAATTACGTTTTTAATAATATACACTAATTGAGATCATATCGTTCGTCAGTAATAGGACATTGTCATATTTGGGTGTAACAACAAATAATATTACTCGTGTTTTGAAGAAAGAATGGGTAAACTTAGCTTACAGAATGAATGATGAATACGATGTGTTACATTTAGGAGAAAAGAGTTTGGATCTCAATCATCCAGAATGTTCAGAAATCAATAAAGTCAGGAATTTGGGTAATGATCAATTTGAATTGAATAAATTTCCGTTACTAAATATTTTTCAAATATGGAAACTGGGACATGAGATTTAATTTTATTCATTACAAACTTAGGTAGGTACTTCAAATTGTGAAATAAGGTATACTAAGCATTGAATATGTCAAATTAGTTAATAAAGACAAACCAGAAGAAACTATTGTATTTCGAAGCACGCGTTGCGTTTTCGTAAAATAATTTTCATCAAGTATTGGCCAATTTCATCATATAAATGAAAAGAATTCCATAACCAACTTTAACCCGTTGAAAAGAACAAAATCTGGGCTATAACAGTCCTGTTAGAATGACTGATATAATAATAATAATAATAATAATGTTTATTCGAAGAAATCCTTGTGTCTCCGCAGGAGTGAAGTGATCTCTGCGGCTTTTATCTGAGCTTTTTCCGGCATCCAGATGGTGTAGGATGCTTCCATCTATGAGCTGCACATCCCCTCCGTAGTCCCCGCATCGTCCTCTTTTGAGATGGACCATTGCACATTTGTCTATCCCGAATTTCATACCGATAACATGCGATGACTCTTCCACCACCCTTAAGGACTGATGGAGATCCTTCTCTCCAGAGGCATGAAGTTTAAGATCCTCCATATGAAACAGATGGGTGATCTTGTGCCTCCGGTTTCCGAGGGTGCCACAGTTATACCCTCGAGTATACATACAGTATTGGCTTATCCTTGTGTGTCCGAGTAGCGGAGACAAGGACACAATAACATCGAAGACCTTGGCGTATCAAAGCGCCTGACATTCGCTTTTCTCAAGACGAGTGGGCTGAAGTCGGAAAATGAGGGGTTCATCATGCCTTGTCAGGATGGTGTTTTCAACACCTCAGTCTACCGAAGACGCGTGATGGGTATAGAGGTTCCTGACACAAGGTGCAGGGCCTACTGCGAGGCGCCCGAGACGCTAATGCACTTGCTATCAGCATGTCCAGCATATGCGGTCTCGGCCTATATCCATCGACAAAACGCGGCCCTAGAAGTACTATGTCACCATCTACGGCACTCTCACGGTATTGACGAGACCCCGGTGTTGCCCTACGCTCCGGGGTATATTGAATTAGTTGTGGGGAATGAGAAGTGCCGAATTTATTGGAACTATTCATTCCCTACCCTCAGGCTCATACAAGCTAATAAGCCTGATGTAGTCCTTCTCGACC
>WOGP01008339.1:0-11268 GCA_015342065.1 Leptinotarsa undecemlineata
AACGGTTAGGATTGCGGGGCTTTATTAAGGACTGGATAATTTCCTATATAACGGAAAGGCAACTATTTGTGAAAATTGGGAATGATCTCTATAGCCAATATAATGTAGACATTGGAACCCCTCAAGGGAGTATCTTAAGACCACTCTTATTTCTGTTGTACATAAATGACCTACCTGACTTCATTGAAGGGGGAAAGGTGTTTATGTATGCAGACGATACGACAATAACAGTGAATTTTTTCCTTATTTGAAAAATATCACTTCAATCCCATTGCTTGAAGGGTCTCACGATTCTTTTTTAAAAAATATATTCGTTTAAAGTAATGAATTAAATACAAATATTAATATATAATATATAAATCTGATTTCTCAAAGTGATATTCTCAAAAAAGGATTCTCAAAGAAAGGGCATAAATCCCTTTCAAGTTTTACCCTTTGATAACATTTTAGTACAAAATATGAAAAACAAAGTGAATGTTTGAGGAAAGAGCAATGAAATCAATCAATTGTCTAAACAAAAATAAGTTTTGTTATGGGGTTATTATATACTAGATTATGAAATGAGTCATTTTTGGGAAAGCACATATTACTCATTTATATTTCATTTTCTATTTTTATTGCGTACACCTATTTCAGTTTATTTTCGAAAAGTGTCGAAACTTAATTTGGCTCATTACACGTCCGACAATACTAACAATTCAACGGGAATATAAAGATTATTTTTTCCGAGCTATTTCAGTACGTATAGATTTGACGTGATATTTCATAGCGGCACATACAAAATGGGAAAACTATGCGAAATTACGTCAATCCGTCCATTCATTAATAATACCTTCCGAACCGCATGCCAAAAATTGTTGGTCGGAACATCGCAGTTTCCTTTCTATTGAACGCTGCACTTTCAAATTGTTAGCCTTCACTTTCCTCACCTCAACTTAAAGTGAAAAATCTCCATGGACAATATAAAATAAATACTTTTTCTAGCCACATTATTTGATTTCTCAAGTCATTCACGTCTAGCACAGAAGTTTTATAAACGAAAGCCTTCAGATGCCTCCATAAATATTGATATGAGGGATTCATATCATGACTGCGAGCTAGCCAATTTTGTGGTCCTGTACGTCCAAGCCAGCAACTGAGATTATGTGATGTCAAAATGCTGACGAGCAAAAACACTGATATGAGCCGGATCCCTGTCGTGCATGAACCACATGATGACGTTTACTTCTGCCACTACTTCTTCTTCTTTTTTTATTTCTACTACATTCACCTGTTTATCTTGCTGGTGAAAAAATGGACCGAAGATTTCTACCCAAATGTTCAGTGAAAATTGTTGCTGAAAATCTTGTGAAGAATTTGCCTCGTTCGTGAATAATTATTTGGTAAAAATGTATTATTGTGTGCCATCTACTGAATCAACTATCTGGAAACATTTTACTCGGGTGATAATACTGAGGCCTGACTCCCTGAATGGGAAATGGGGGTAAGAGGTTTCTTTTTAGAACTCTTCAGTGGGTATTGGGCTGACTTCAAGCTGCTGTGTAATCTTCCTGGTTCTAATTGAAATAGAATCTTCTGTCACATTTAGTATAGTCTGTATAATTTTGGGCGTTGCTACAGTTTATTGTCTTCCATCACCTGCATTTTTATCAAAACTGCCAGTGTCACATAATCTCAGATATAGCGTTTTGAATGTTTTAGCACATAGAATTACTCAATTAGAATATCTGACGTCGAAAAATATCTGCTTTTTCGCATTATATTTGCTAATCTATAAATAAAGCACATGTCAGCCATTTGAGCGTTAGTAGAATTGATCCTGATGGACTCACTAATAATTGAAAACTCAAAATTTTAATATGACAATACAACCTAGCTGGTCTCCAAAGCAGGTAAGTAAGTACTTGATTGGATTCGACAATTAATGGTTACTAAAAGCAGATGAATGTTTGTTTTTCAATAATGCACCTATTGAAACCAGTGGCGTTATAGATTTCGACTGATTCTTGAACTGATTTTTATGATTAACTCGAAATAAAAGCAGTATTGAAGGTGAGCATCAAGTTTGAGACGTACGTTTTTTTCGATATTACTAAAAAAATCAATGAGTTTCCATGGTCATGAAATGCAATAGACTAATAGACTAGCTACAGGTTTTTTCTCGAAAAAGAAGCAAGAAATGAATAAAAAATCCAGACCAAAATCTTGTATTTTCAGTTGCTTGATCTAAAAAGATGAAAAACTACAAAAAACTAAATTGTAGCGTACTTTTATCTGAAATTCATTGGCTGTGATACCCACTGAGACGCCACTGACCCAATAATTTCATTCTAGTTAAAGACACATAAGCGCCTTACTACTTCAACTAACTGTACCAGATTTCAACTAAATCGAGTAAGGGATATTTATGGTTTGTTTGAAGGTGGTTGACAATGTTTCGTAGTGCATTTCACTTCCATTGTCTAATAAGATATAAATTAATTTGAAATCCCTGAAAGAATCTGTAAAAAATTAAAAATATCAGCTGAAAAAACAATGTTATTAAGCAAAAAACTGAAATTACAATGAAATAACATAAAAGCAACAACCAAAAAAAAAACCGAAAAAATTAAACTATTAACACGAGCTGAAAAAATTACAAAATTATTAACAAGAAATGTAAATTAAAAATATAAAATTGAAAGATTCCAAACCAAGTTACTTCACGACGTTCCGATTGTTTGTATCTACAATCGTCTTCAGGTGATAACTGGAATTATTCCTTCGATAACTGACTATTTACAGGTCATTCGACTGCTTTCATTTATCCTCTTTTCCCTCTCTCCGCTTCATTGGTTTTAAGCGGGACCTGACCGTTTGGCGGGACTTGTTCGTGTTCCGCGTTTCTTGTGCTCAACAATGGGAACTTTCAATGGCCTCTTAATTTCACCGATGTATGATTCTCCGCACTCGCAGGGTATCCGGTAAATGCAATTTTTGGAATCGCAGTCCGCGTTTGGTGGCCTGCGATTGGTTTCCCAGTGGATAGTGTTTCAAGATCTAAAGCAGGTCCTGATGTTATACTTGGACCCAATCCTTCTTATCCTTTCCGACAATCCTTGATGTAGGGAAGTACAAGTACTGGTTGTATCGGATTCTCTTCCTTGTGGAGCTCTTGCTGTTTTTTAGCTAAAGCCTGTTTCACCATTATTTTGAGGTAACCATTTCGTTGAAGGTCATTTTTACAGATTATTTCAGGGATATTTATGGTATTTCTCGAATATTCTCGAGACTTCAACGCCCTATATCACAGGAACGAAGCAACTCTGGACATGTGTTCATAGGAACTTTCTTCTCAAAACAACCTAACAAATTACCCTCTGAAGTTTTGTACCGTACTTAGGAGACACTTAGAAACCATATATATTTCTTCATACTTGTGATGCACTGTTTGGAACCTTTGGTGTAGTTATGAATATTATTGGAGATTTTTACCAACACCAAATCGTTATTTTAACACCTCGACACGTGTTTTGATCACCAAGTGCTCATCTTCAGTTTCAATCTTTCTCTTGAAGATGATCACTTGGTGATCAAAACACGTGTCGAAGTGTTAAAATAACGGTTTGGTGTTGGAAAAAACTTCAGTAATATTCATATTTCTTCATGTTGAGTGAGTGCTTCCAAAACGAAAATTGTTGCTGATGATACAATCTACCTGTACACCGATGTCTGATGGATAGTGTTGAGTACCCGTCTAGGAATAAGATAGGCAAGTAGCATTTCTATCAGATTAAAAAAAATTGCATGTATCTTCAACATGTTTTATAGTTGTTTTCCATTTTTAATTCTATGTAACAAATGTCTTTACACCATTAACTAATGCGGTTTCTAAATTGAGATTAAAGGAACATTCTTACATTTCTTGGAATTCGAGGATATCCTCGTAAATCATAGTTTTATAATTCATCTATTACGACTAATAGTGAACATCCAAAATAAATATTACTCCACTGATCAAAAATAGAGATCGCACATTTCTCGGGAGCAGAACGGATACTCAGTTGATTTTATTATTGACTTCGTGATGCCAGTTTCAAATGTTGAATTATGTTGCTTCAAATGTTTCATTATCATTCATAAAAGAATTTTGAACATTCTAATATTTCGTTTAGTTGATTGATAGACTCATTGATCAACATAATCATAAAAACTTTTCATAGTTCTATTAAAGTATCAATGCGAGTGTTCTGCTGAATAAGAATGTTATAAATTGAAAATACTAGAACAAAAATGTTGTCTCTCGACTCGCGTTTTGCTGATCAACTCAGCATCATCAGGGTATGACTAAAAATGCTATAGATAGAAAGATATCATATCTGTTTAAATGATTTTCCGAATACCACATTATATAATGTCTGTTCGATAAATAAGGTGAATATAAGGAAATAAATATTTCGAAATAAACAATTTCAATATTAAATAGTTCAACTCAGATTAGTTTAAGTAATCACTTCTATCGGGCGTCCCGAGACGCACACGCTTTTTATTTGAGATAAAAATAATTCAGAGTATTTAATAACATTGAGGTGAAAGTTATGTGCAGAACACTATTGGAAATTCCAAAGAAACTATATATTCACATATTGTCTTGGAGAATTTCAACATACGTGTGCAATTTAAAATGTAGGATTCGAAATGCCCAAGCAAACTTGGAAAAACACTTTTAGAGCAAGTTGATTGACGGGTATTTGCAAATCAATTTGAAAAAATGTTTTTTTCATATCAAACTATTTAATATTGTCTTGAAAATGGTCCACTGTTATCAGAAATACCAAGCCCAAATACATGAAACTCGTGAATAAGAGTGAATAAGATAAGTGTTGAGAAAGAAGAAAGTTGTTTCTGCTTCAAAAAACCATATTAGTGGTCGCTTAAGATGTTTAAGTATTGATTTATTGCTTTTTCCATGGGCTATGATATAAACGCTTTTTTAAGGGCCTTTAAAACTCCAGTGTTAGTTCATTGGGATATTCCACAAATTTGATGACATCCACGTTAATACAGCATCTCAAGCTCAATTGGTATTTCATTCATTTAAAATTCCTTTAAAATTAAATCCTCAATTACTCAATTAATTGAAAACCATTAAATATTGTTCCTGTTTCTTATTTCGCTTACAAATTCATCGTCATATTCAATAACATAATGTTCTGGATGTCTCTCTTTTGATCCTCTATACTCTGAAAGGGAACTATCATCCATTCAGTTAAGTATGCTGGTAAAGTGGTAGCGTAATTGGACTATCGATCGTGTAGTCGAAACAAAATAACCGTTCTCTCAGGCGTGATTTATGAATGCGACACTAATTCTGTTCGACATATCGCTAATTGCATGTTATGCGTGCGTTATTCATCAACTAATTAATCAGTTTTGCGGAAAACAGCTGAAAAATTAATTGGGTTAATGAACTCGATTCAGTTTTGTGAAAAATTAACGCATTGTATACTACGGACTGTATATGTATAGGGAGATAATTAGTTAGATATAAATGAATGTTAGTATCTTGATTTATGGTATAAACTCGTAAGAGGTGAAAAAATACTCTCTAATGTTTTTCTCATGAGCCCACCGATACACTTTTATCGAGAATTATTTTTTCTATACTTTTTGAGTAATTCGTTAGAGGACGAATGTTGACTCTTAGAAAAAACTTTATAATGTTCAGAATAAGTCATTCTAAACGTCGCTATACATTTTCAATGGGTCATTTTCTACCCCCGAGAAGAGGTGGCATCCACCCTTAGGGTAGAAGCAACCCCTAATGCAGGGTCCGCTATGTGCCCTTGGGTAAAATCAAACGTGAAAAAGGCCATTTTGATTATCGAAAAATGATTATTGAAACTTTCAATGTTTCCATACCACTTTTATATTAGTAACGAATTCAATTAACTGAAATAATTACCAATGTTACACAATTGTACACTTGTGATGTAGTGTTTGGAACCTTTGTAATGAATATTACTGAAGTTTTTTCCCAATACCAAACCAATATTTCAACAGTTCGGTAATCCAGTGAAGAGGAAGAGTTTAATTTTCCTCTTGAAGATGATTACTTGGTGATCGAAATAAGTGTGGAATGTTATAATAACGATTTGGTGTTGTTGAAAACCCCAATAATATTCACTATTGTACACCCTTATATACCTATACTACTACAATCGATAATAAGATGGTCCTTGATTACTTTATTATCTGAATTTTTTCACCTATCACAATGTGGGTACGCTAATCCGAAAACCAGTGAGTAGACCAGGTCAATTTGGTGATGTAGTAGGTTACATCCGCAATGCTTATGTTCATGAAGTATCAAAGATTCCAAATGATTGAGTTTTCAACTCTTGCCTGTAGAGTGCAAAATTTCCGTATCGTTTACATTCGGGAGCTTGTGGTTGCATATCAAGGAATGGTTTAAAAACACTGATTCGTTTTTACCTAGTCCGAAGGACCTATCATGTTCAGCGTTTTGAGAAATTTCGGCCACACTGTCCCACATAAACGCTATCACGCCCGGGAAACTTAAGCTCATAAAATCCAAATTTCTCCATCTTGTCCACTTTATCTTTGACATTGCAAAATAAATTAGATAACTTGGCATGTGGTCTGAATGTCACTTCCACATTTTTTTTCTGAACAATCTCGCAACTGTCTCGGTTCCTTCATCGAAGTATATTTAGTTACACACTTCTTGATTTCTGATTGTTTGATCTGGGGGTATATTAATCTGTACGTAAATTTGAGGCTTTGTTTTCTGGCTAACTTCTGGATTGTGTCTGCGTTGAAAGCATTATTCTCTCCTATCTGTATAATTGTCTCAATGCCCACACTTAGATTCTAAACAGACGAAGGTAACAAGAATGCTCTGTGTAATATTGATTTGCAGGCTGCTGATTTATGACTGTTGGAATAGGAAGAATCACTTGGGGTTATAATGTCTGGATAGCTCGGTTTTCTCAATACATTGAACTCACGATTATGTGTGACGGATAGTTCTAAGAAATTAAACTGTTTCTCTATATCTGTTTCCAGTGTGAACTGTATGTTTCCATTGAGATTATTCATAAATGTCATTGATTGGTTCAGCTGTCGTTTAGTACCTCTGTATCAGGCAAAAACTTAAGTATTAAGTTTTTTCTCCGGTCGGAATTCACTTCAGTGATCTCATCCTAGTCCACTTTTAGCAGACATATTCATGAACAGCTTGAAGACCACTATTTTGTATTTGTGCTATCTTACTGGGTGTAATTTTTCTGATGGATACAAGAAACTTGTTAGAGAACCGTATTGAAAATCTGCAAATTCAGACTTTCGGAGATAAATTACCAACTACAAATACTAAAAATATTACTAGTTTACTTTTGAAAACTCATGCAATGATTAATTCAGCTTCAAGTTGCAGAGAAGTGATTAGTTCCATGCTTCGCCATATTTAATAATAATAATAATACAAATTGCATTACATTACAGTTTTTTTTTACATATTGAGTGCACCTGATCTCATAATGAGATCGTCTTGTGCCTAAATAGTACTAATTAATTAGACATTTGATATGTGATATATTATAAGCCTACATAATATAATAATGAAGAAAATAAAGTAAATAAAAAGAATCTAAAATTATCAGGAGCTAAGAGAATAAACTAATATTATAATAAATTGAGGAACTAAGAGAATTATAACTTGGCATTCATTGTATGAGTACTTCAAGAGCTCTCGAGTT
Source organism: Leptinotarsa undecemlineata (assembly GCA_015342065.1). Taxonomy (NCBI): domain Eukaryota; kingdom Metazoa; phylum Arthropoda; class Insecta; order Coleoptera; family Chrysomelidae; genus Leptinotarsa; species Leptinotarsa undecemlineata. The sequence continues at coordinate 7,761 of WOGP01008339.1, forward strand.
CATGAGAATGAAGGACATCAGCTTTTTACAGAACTGTTTATAACTATGAATATTTTTTTTGTCTATTAATATGTCTATTATTAATGAGTATCTAGTTTCAAACCTTGGAGTAGATGAGCTTGAAGCATTTACTTCAATCATATTCGGAATTGAAAGATACTGTACAGAATATTGAAACTTTACAATCACTGTTGCCCTTCATTGATTCTGAGAATATAGCGAAAGTAACTGAATCAATAGGAAAAATAGAGCAGCTGGCAGTTGGTAATATGAATATATATTCCGAATGCCAAGAAGTTTCTCAGAATATATTGAAATCTGTGCAGAATTACAATGAGATTATTTCAATTATAAAGATAATATTTGCTGACTTGGATACTGAAGTTTCTCTTTTGTTTCTCTTTAATTACAGAAGAATATTTTTATCCAACTCACTCAAAATAATAATCATATTGTCCTAGTCACAGTACCTTGTGAACTTGTACTTGTATACTTAGAAATGACACTGTAATCTAAATCATCGAAAACTAAACATTGTTCTAAAAAAATTTCTGGAAATATTCTAAATAAAATATCTGGATACGGAATCTTTGAGGTCCTTGAATGATACAGTTTTATTATTGCCTCAATTATCTAGATTTGATAAATGATGAACCTCAGCAGAGAGGATCTCAATTTTTTTTAAATTTTCTAATTGTTACAACGAAAATTTTTTCACACTCTTATTCATTTCTAGTCAATTGAAGTTTTATTACAAATCAGTAAATGTCAACCAATGTAAAAACGTGGTGTGTTTGAAGTATTCGTTGAAAGAAAAGGTGATAAAACTTCCAGGAAGTGTATCTTGAAACAGCCATTCTCGCATTTTTACAGACACGGGAAATTTATTGCTCGATAAAGAACGATTTCCAGATATTTCAGAGATATAACATACTTTCCTGTTACGGAAATTCGAAAAAGATTCCTAGGAAATTATTTTCTCGAAAGAAATCTGTTCCGTGTATGAAATGGTAAATGAGGAAGTTAACAGTCCGGTCGAATATTCAATTCAATTTAGAAATTTTTAAAATAGCAGTTTTTCTCAGATATAAGGGAAATGGATGATGAAGCGTACAACCGTTTCAAGTAAATGTATCGCATTATACTGTGGGGCCCTCAATTCAGATTCAATTGCCTACTTTTCAGTGTTGTGTTGTGATTCAAAATAACGACAATACAAGTACAAATGATATGAATGGATGAATAAATAACTAATAATCGGAAAGTAACTTAAAACTTGTTTCGAAGTGGTGAAACGGATAGAAATATATAAAATATAAAAAATATATAAACAACCTGATGAAATTCTAAATAATTTTCAATTTGCGAAAATCTTGCTTACCGACATTTGCGCAAGAATTCCAGTGTCGAAAACCGAACTAGGTTTGTTAATGTTCGCAACAGTTGCAAACTTATGATAAATAAGACCAAAGAACTTCACAGTCAGATAATTAGGAATAAAATGCTTGCCAATTCCAACAGGTCCAAATCCTTCTGGTTGGTTGCTAAAACTGTCAATCAGAACTGTACAAAATTCACAATTCTACCACTAACACAAGCGGATGGTTCAATTGTAACAACAGCCAAAGAAAAAGCAAATCTACTAGCTGAACAATTTGCGTACCACTCCACAGTCGATTTTCTAGACAAGACCCCAACCACTATTCCCACACTAGAATCCACAATGCCAGATATTATATTTGAAACAGCTCAATATCAAGAAGGTGTCTGTATCTGATAAACTGCACATTCCCAAAGGAGGAAAGAAAACTCTTCCAAATAACTATAGATCAGTCGCTTCACTATCAGTGATATCAAAAATCCTGGAGAATTCCGAAAACCATCATATCCCCAAACATTTGGAAGGCTTCATCATTTTGAGCAAGCATCAATATGGATCTCGAAAATAAAGATCAACAGGCGACCTTCTATCGTATGTCACCCATATTTGGAATAACGCAATCGAGAATCATGGAGAGTCGAGAGCTGTTGCGCTTAATATTTCTAAAGTCTTTGACCGTGTGTGGCATGAGGGTTTGCTAGCCAAACTTCGATGCTATGGCTTGTCGAATCATTTTTGTGTATGGGTACTCAGTTTCCTAAAAAAATGTTCCCTGCAAGTAGCCTTCGATGGATATCTTTCGAATATTTTCACGTTTGCTGACGACATCACACTTGTCTAGTCATCACATTTGGATTCCAGGACATCGGCTGCAGATGCACATATTCACTGGTAGCAAGAGGTTGTTTATCTTAATGGGGATCTAGGAGTAGTTTCGAATCGGGATGAAAGTAACCAGGTTCGATTCAATGCTACAAAAACTCAGGTATCGGTTTTCTCCAAAAAGATAAATGTTTCCGAATAGGATATACGTAATAATGTCAGGACAAGCAATTCCGCTTTCTGCTTCGATAAGTTTGGGGGTTGAAATGGACAAAGACTGCTTCTCAAAAGCTTGGAGCACTGTTCTGAACCAGAAAACTGTACACACCTCAGCAACTTTTGGTGCTTCATAAAGCTAAAATCAAGCCTTCCTTCGAGTATTGTTCTCATGTAAGGAGCTCCGCCACAAACATACCCTAAAGCAGCTGGATTCCATCCAGACAAGAGCCATCCGCCTGGATAGTCTGGAATATCGAAGAAAGGTTGGAGATTTGTCTCTCTTCTATAGATACTTTCACGGGAAGTGTTCAAGTTACCTGTTACATTTCGTTTTTATTTTTTTTCTTCGATGTCACTGATCATACTCCTAGGTGTTTTTTGAAGAAAATCTAATAGAGTTTTTCTAAATACAAAAACACTGTTGATGCTTGTTATTTCATACGGAAGAGAGTTGTATAATTTTGTCCAAAATATTTTGACATTAAAGGTACAATATAATATTTTTGACGGGTACCATAACAATGAATTGACACGTGTGACTGATATTTTGTTGAACGATATTTCATGCTGACTGTCTCAAGTCCAGAACATTGAATTCAATGAAATATTTTCAGATGAATATCCGTAACCTGAATGGCTTTCGACCAAGGCATGATATAATGTCTTTGAATGTTCATAATCAAGTAATTTTTCAGTTTATTTCAATTTAGGTTTGTAAATTATTGTTTGGAGTTGCATATGTGCTATGATGATCCCATGGTCAAGGTAAGCTCTCTCTGGAAATTACTTTCGGACACTGGTGTATTCAATAGTCTATGAAGCATACTATTGAATGCAACAACTTCATCCGGTAAGGGCGCGTGTAGGAATTATATATGAAAAATGCCCGTGTAAGATGGTTTGTGGAAAATTACAAATTCATGTTTAATGTTTTTTTTTGTAATGGTTGAGTCGAAGTAATTCAATGAATTAAATTGTAGTTAGTTTAGGCCGATTTCAGAACCTCCCCCACCACTTTCCTCCTTGAAATGACCTCTACGTCACACGAAGTAGCGAAGGTGACTTTGAGGAGTTGTTATGAGTTTG
>WOGP01008340.1:0-11268 GCA_015342065.1 Leptinotarsa undecemlineata
AAATGAGATAACCTGGCATGTGGTCTGAATGCTACTTCCACATTGTTTTTTCTGAAGAAACCTGCAATAATTTCTGTTCTTTTTCCAAAATATGTTAACGTTACCCATTTCTTGATTTCTGGTTGTTTGACCTGAGGATATATTAATCTGTAAGTGAATTTCCGGCTTTGTTTCCTGACTAACTTCTGGATAGTATCTGGGTTGAAACCATTATTATGACCTATCTGTGTAATTGGAAATCTTTATGATCCGATGGCAATAGTATCATTTGGGAAAGAACGTGACTTCTACACATCAATAGATGACTTCTGGGAGACTCCTTAGTTTTTCCGAATTAGGCGTACCCTAAGTATTCGTACTAAACTTTCAACAATTTCATTGTTGTGTATATATTCGAACATCTATATATTATATATATCAAAAGCCATTAACTCCCAAAAGAGATGAACTTTACCGTACTATATTGAGCTAAAAACAATAAAACCATTTTAAAAACCATACATACACAATAATTGCCATCTCATAACCGTTATCTATCAAACAACGTCCATATGAAGAGTTTCTTACGATATACGTATTTGGATATTGAAAATAATGTCTCCAAATATGGTACAAGTGTAGCGGGACTCGAGGTATTTTATCGCTAGGAACGAGTACTTTGAATGCTTGCATAGCCAATTTAATAATTACGCAGACTTTAATGAACCATAATTGACCTGCAGGAATGGACCTTGAGGTTAACAGGTAGTGGTAATGATATGAGTCACGTGGTGATGCTCATGTTTCAAGTTGGCCGGTTTTTAATTTTGAAACAGTGCATTTTCATACGATCTCTTTCGAGAGGGGAAAGAGGTCAAAAATACATGTCATCAGTTACAATATATATAGTTTAAAAAACAAGAAAACACGCTTTTAAAGAACATCAAGCTAAAAAAGAAAAAATATATTTTTGAAATAAAGTCAATACAATAACGAATCAAAAATACTAGTACTATTGTAGAAAAAACGACGGGCGCTTGATATACAAAAAATATGGCAAAAAACGCCCACGCTTTTTTCACAATAATACTAGTATTTTTCGTTTGTTATTGTTTTAAGGTCTTTTAAAAAAATATTTTTAATTTTTTAGTTCGATGTTCTTTAAAAGCGTGTTTTTTAGTTTTGTAAACTATATTTATTTTTCATTTTATAGTTTCGTGCTATAAAAGCGTGTTTTTAGTCTTTTAAAACTTTTAAACTAGATTTATTTTATATAAACTTTGGGACCAATCAGCCGTATATTATTTTCCGATTCCGAAGAGGGAGCCTGAAAATCAGCTACCAATACCAATGTAAAGTGAGTTCGAATTATATCAAGGAGGTGACATAGAGCGGCATCTGCCCGCGGATAGATCTAGCAATAATGTCGATATATCAAGGAGGTTGCGTACAGTTCCTTCTGACCGCGTATAGATCAAGCAATAATGTCGATATATCAGTAGGATACGTACAGCGCCATCTGCCCGTGAATAGATTAATTAATAATGTCGAAAATTCTGTCAAATACAGATCCCGAGCTTGTGAGTTACAAGCAAAAAAACAAACATACATACAGGTGAAGCTAATATAATCGTGTTAAAATGAAGAATTGAGAGCATCATAGACTGACCATGTATGTGAATCCATAACTTAACTACAACTTAGGAGAAAAACCAGAGACAAGAATGGAGTATTCTGTTGAAAAGTGTTTGAACTTCATGTTTTAGAAATAAACAAGCTACTGAAAATAACATAACGAATTAATTTCACTAAAAGGGAGATTTTTGAAATAAAACTTAGGGAGTAAGATGGTGAATGCGCGAGGAGAGCGTTACTAAAAGTGTGATCGGGTGAGGCGAAGTATGCCCACCCAATTTGTGGAGTTTTCTTCTTTGTAGGAGGAATTGGGCAAATTTCGGATATGCAGTTGGTTACCTCGTTCACAGGCAGATGGGGCGATTACAAATCAGTTGTTCGCTTCAGCCTTATTCATAGAATGACACTCTTAAGAAATTCGATTTTCAATTATCGAAAATCATAGAGTATACGTTACACTTACGAGTGGCCATATAACCCGAAACCGGTCCGTAAGTGTGTTGGAATAATTTAAAATCTATTGCGGCAATTGTATCGCTAACTTCAGTGAAGAATGCTGCACCTGTCTGGGACCTGACACCTGTCGCATATAATCCAACGCCCTTCGTGGTACTAGCCAGGGAAGTAGTTGTTTTCTGATAGGTGTGTCAGTCCATTAACCTACAGTGCAGGTAATTTAACACTGGCCTGAACGAATTGTTCTTTTAAATACTTTGATTTACAGCCAGTCTCCAACTATGCCCACTCAATTTCTGTGTGTTGGAAAGAGAGAGAGTTACGTTTCGTATATTACTGTAGGGGCAAGAGAGAGAGAGAGGTGCGAGCACACATTTGCGGTCGGGTAGGCTGCGAAGAATTAGGAGAAAATTATCATACGTTGCCACTATTTTTAGTAGAAGATTTGAATGTTAATTTCGCGTCCGATAATGGACAATTCTTGGTAAACTTTCTACAAGCCTACCACAAAACATGGGACAACAATGGATGCAGTTTTCTCAAGATATTTATCTGATTTTTATTCGAAAACAAGATAAATAGATAAGTACTATTCTGATCTAACCCATATTGATTTCAATTTTCAATTCAAGAACCACCAGTAGACAGCTGTTTCAGCCAGTTGGGCATCGTCAGTAACAGGCAGGTAGTCCTCGATAAATGAATACATTTTGAGCGCATTTCCTTCGAAGGGATCGAAGACTCTCGAAAGAAATATCTACTTCCGATATATCATTGTTGGCAAATATAATAGGTTTGTTCTGGTTCTACGAAATTCAGGTTCTAGGACGTCAGGATCATGGGCACTTGATATAGAGCGTTTTGGTTTATTGAGGATGATTTCGGATTGATTAATTCTCTGTTCTGGTTTCGACTGCGAAATGATCCTAAACTGTTTTGAACCGTCCCGAATCGTTCTTGCTCTCGAGGCTGACTGTTGAGAACTGTTCTCGTTGCTCATGCGCATTTATGTGGAAATTTGTTTGGGCTATTTGCTAGGATGTTTTTTATTTATTTGATTTGAATAGTTGATGATTGAGGTTAGATAAAATTTTAACTGACTCTATGGATACTCAATGGAACAAAAAGGACATGATCAATAGTATTTTCTCGTCACAGTATGTTTTCATCTCTTCATATATACGATAGGTGGTACAGTGGTCTCCTCAAAAGCGTTCTGGTTTAAACAAGTGTGCGAGACTATTTCGGACTGTTTGAGATTTTTTGCTTGTACGCATCATGTTTTGCCCTGTTTCCAAACAGTTTCGGATGTTAGAACCAGAACAAAGCTAATACATTTCCTCGATCATAATGCACTCACACTAGGTCGTAACCTCGGCTGTACGTCAGCTTTATCAAAACCGTCACGCCTCCCGACCAACATTTCCAATTCACTCGATTCATAATTCCAGATTCTTGTCATCGACAGTCATTGCGGGCTGCAAATCGGATTAAAGGATCGCAGTGACTTATTACCATCTATAAGTAAACATCCTTCTTGCTTGTATCCACTAGCGTTAGGTAATCACCCTCATTATTCAAAGCTGGTTGTTTTTCACAACAAGAATATGAGTAGCCGATGCGGTGGAAGCAATTGAGATAAGTATCGGTGAATAACATAAATTTTTCAAATAGTATAGTGAATCGGCTTATACTGATTCGAATATTTCAATAATGATTATTCATTATTGCATTGAATATAAAAAAAGGGATACGATGGAATTGTGAAACTTTTTGATTTTGGTGATCGAAACACGTGTCGAGGTGTTAAAATAACGGTTTGGTGTTGGGAAAATACTCGAGTAATAATTATTGAAGAAGTCGACTAGCTCAGTGATATTCCACTCTCTTGAACCGAAAGGTCTCGTGCCTAACACATAGATGGCGCTAGTCTTATTGTATTCACTGCTTTTTCTGTTAGTATTTACCTTCTAAGGAAAGCTGTTGAAATTTCATGGTATTCTGCTAAGAGTGACACTCTTGTTGTGTTGTTTCTGATGGACTCCGTTCCATCAGAAACAACAATTAAACGTTAGTTTGCTGTCTTCAAATGTGGTCGTAGAGACATCAATAATAGAGATGTCAATAAAAAAGTGTTGGCTTCATATTGGATGAACATTTGATTATGAGAAAGCTCTGTTCAAAGTGAGTGCGGCGCAAGCTCAGACCAGAAAACCAGAAATAAGAACGTCTTGATGATTCTGAGGAGTGTTTGGTCATGTTTAAATATAACAAACCGAAATCTTTGCGTCGATATGTGAAAATAGATGAAACATGGATCCATCACTTCCCTCCGGAATCAAAACTATCGTCATCTGAGTGGAAACCAACTGGTGAACATCGTCCAGAGCACCCGAGAGCACAACAATCGGCTGGAAAAGTTATGGCCTCGGTACTTTGGGACGTGCGTGGTGTATTATTCATCGACTATCTTGAGAAGGACAGTGAATATTATATTATATATATAGCGTTTTATATAATTATATAGCGTTATTGGAGCGTTTGAAGGCCAAAATTGCAAAAGAACGACCGCATATTGCAAAGAATAAAATGTTGTTTCATCAAGTCACACCGTATCACAAGTCAATCAAAACAATGGCAAAACTACATGAATAGAATTTCGAATTGCTCCCACATCCACCGTATTCGCCAGATTTGGCTCCCAGCGTCTACGGACTATTCGCCTCAAGTTGCTCGAATGATAAATTATTGTTGAAAGTGAGGCCTATTTTGAGGCAAAATATAAATCGTTCTACAAAACTGGTACTGAAATGTTAGAGCAGCGCTAAAATGATTGTGTGGCTCTCAACGGAGAAGAATAAAATAAATTTTGAACAAAAATGGATGGCAAACCACGGACTCGTGTTTCTGGCCCTCTGGTTTCATCAGTGCGGTGTAGCCAAGTGCAAATATAGGCGACATATGGCTACGGAAAATAAGAAACAACCAGATGTTGCTTATTTTTACTTGACTCTACCGTGTTGATGATGCCAGTTAGCCAGAAACGCACGTTGATTTGACACACTCTTTCAGACTGTTACTTCTGCGAAATCTCCTTATTTTGATTTACCATTTACAAATATCATACTCGCTAACATCTTTCAGTACTTCATCCATAACCAGTCCGATATTTCTAGTCCTGGTCAAAGCTTTAACTGTATATAGTTTTCGATTTATCAAAAGCATCTAATTGTTTTCATTGTATCATTTTTTATTTTATTCAATTCTCAGTTCATGATATCTTCCATGATAATGGAAGGAATCACACGTTGAAAGGTAAGACCTCGTTAATTCTTAGCTCGCACAAGTTTCGACTTCTGAGGGTTGTCGTTCGTAGAGGTGCGACAACTGGTTAACGAAAAAACAGATTTTAAACAGATAATTGAATCTCCAATATAAAAACCGACATGTGATCAGTATTCTTCAGTATATCACTATATGTACACAATAAAAAGCAAGGGACCCAATATAGACCCTAGCGGAACTCCAAAAAGGATATAAATTGTAGATGAGTGTGATCTATTTGATTTTTTTTAAGTCAATTCATATAAGAAATGCTGAAAATTATTCGAAATCAAAAAGTCATATTTCAACACGAAGCAGCTCTTGTTTACTAGTATTGAATGCTCTGGAAAAATCAAGCAGCATTACAACGTTGAATTGACATTAATCATATTCAGTTAATATGTAAGCTGAAGAAATTTCAGTAAAACTTTCAATAAGGATAAAATATCCAAAAATTGACAATATAAAAATCATTCATAAATCTCAGGATTTTTAGGGATCTTTACTGCAACAAAGCTTTTCCATGGTACAGAAAACTGAGATTTTTCAATACGCCAAGTGATTATGTAAGCGATATATCAATTCAGAAATAGATTGAAATATTTTAGAATTTTGAAAGATAACTCGACTTATCTCACATTCCAAAAAAAACTACACCCATACGCTTCTCCAGATCGGAAATGGGGTTCGTGATTGTTTTATTCATTACTAGTGATGTGCTCAGTATGACAATAGGAACATCAAAGTACAAGTTGTAGTAGCATTTGTAAAGTCACATTTTATTTTATGTTGACAAGTCACATCTATGCAGGCAGATTTTCTATACGAATTGAATTTTTTTAGTCTCGTTGTTTTAACATATAACAGATTTTCCAAATGAGGGGCGATATAGTTAGAAATTAGGACTGGAACTCTCTTTCATTATTATGATCATTCCATTAATAAGTACTCGTTCTCCATATTCTTCTGAATATGAAGGGAACTGATAATGTTTAATGATAAAAGACAAAAAGCTATAATTATGAAAGCTCGTTGTCTGATAACTACAAACAACGTACTTTAGAAAATTTATGATAGTGTATTTTGTAACTCATATTCATAGTGAAACCAAACAAAATTATATGGCATAAAAGTAATAGTGAGATTCTAAAGTAAAAAAGAAAGTTTCATTGAAAGCACGACCTTCCAATCTTTCGCTAAACAATATGAAGAAAATGAAATGAATTAATATAGGTACTGAATTTTTTATTATATCATTCGAAAGTTACTTCATTTTGAAACCTTGAACTTTCAAACGTTTTGACATTTCGAAAAAATCTTCACTGAGCGATTTGCCAATATGATTCAAATATTGACGCAAATGAGATACATATTTCGTGTTATATACAAAAGAAACAAAATGAAAGGATATCTCAGGTTTTCAAAATATGTAGTACCTTTACGATTTTTTTAAGTGAACTTTTCCAGGTTTTCCATTGAATAATTTTAATAGTTAGATAGATTGCGTGCAGCCTATTGTTTATTCATGTTTCATTATCTAGGTAAGAGGTTTCTGTAAGATATAAAAAAAGCGATTTATTTCCAACAGGAGTACCCAGTTACAGGAAATGCTATTAATACAGAGTATATATGAAATACATATTAAAAATAATGTAATATAAAAATGTATAAAAGTAAATGCTAAAACAAAGTATATATGAAATATTCGTATACGTAGAATTTCAAAAGAGGAATGAAAAATTGAGTATATAATGTAGCAGTACTGTCACAAATGTTATTTATAATATTATTGAAATTGATTGTGTATACATGATACCAAGGCGTTCAGAGAGTCGAAATGAAAATCGCAATGATCACAGATTTAATTGAAGCTACTGCACATACAATTGAATGGTGATCGTAACATTTGTGCGTGATGCTTCGCAATAGAATTTCAGATTGTGTCGACGTTCACTTCTTGGTGCTAAGAAATTGATCTTGGATAAAGGAACCGTAATGTCAATATTGTTATTTAGTAATTTATGCAGGAATTTTATATCAAGGATAACTATCCCATTTTCCAAAGAAGTCTTTTCAAATCGTGTCAACAAAATGTTATGATCGATGCCTCTCGTGGGGTATTGTCCATCAACTTTAAGACATAAGTATTTTAGGAACTTCCTTTGCACGCTCTCAATTGATGTTTTGTGGTGGTCGTTTCCATAACACAAACCCATACTCTAACTTAGATCTGGCATACGTAAAATATAGCAATTTTAAGATGGCAATACTTTTGAAGTTTTTGTCATTTCTGTAAATGGCATCATCAGCAGTCATATTCCTTATACGTTTTGTAAATGTTAATTTACTGTCGTATGTTATACCATGTACGCGGTTGATTGTAGTATTGTTGATTGAATAATCGTTCATTAAAGTTTGCTCATGACCAGATCCAGAAATTATGAATGTCAGCAACTTTAAAACATATTTTCGAAAAGATATCAATAAATATCCTTTAGCAACGGTTGTACTCTTCCATCCACCAACTTGCTTCAGTGTTACCGATAAAGAGGAAATAATAAACTATCGCGGAAAAAAGCTTGTCCCAACAATTTATACTGAATTAAAACTTTTTTTCTTGTGTTATTTGCATAATAACTATAGTTATTGAATAATCGATTCGATTGTTTCCTATTTAAAACTTTTACTGAAAGTTGTAGTTTCCTTCACTGTTTCAAACAATGTGATCCCTATTTAATGCAGGTATGATTGGAGCTATCGATATGTGAATATCATTCGGCTTTGAATTCCCACAGACAAAACACGAGTATTTCTACAGTGCCGGGCTCTCAAGTTTTACGACAAATCGTAAAATTTCACAATAGGGCTGAATAATTATCTGGGGAACTCAGTTTATTATGTCTAGACTAAGAAAAGGGGTAAAGAAATATTTTTTCCAAATTACACTTAAGAATTTCTTCAGACTGTTTCTGGCGATGTATGTCAATGACTTATGTAATTTCGCGAAGCATTTTGATAACTTATTGAAAATAGTTACTTCGAAATTGTAAATCTTCTCAACAGGCGAGTTTTTAAGAGTGTTATCAGGCGTTCCTTCTAGATCTGGTATCATTTCTTTTTATCCTTCTAATTATAGTTTCTTATTAGATGGTTCAAAATAAGCAAATACACTAATTTCAAATAGCTTTGGGTGAGACTTTGAGCTATCTTTTTCACTAAAATCGTCATGCCTCAAAAAAACTACTTTGAGAGAATATTAAATAATAACTACCTAAAATCGAAGATCATCATATTAGTTTGATACAATTTATATAATATAATTACCAGATTATAATATACTTTTTGTTCATGCAAGTGTATTTAGCTGAGCAAAGAAAACAAAAATGTAATGAACAAAATGCTTTGTTTTTGTGGTAAGGTATATAGATTGGAGATCTTGCAATCTTCTATAAGTTTTGCAGTGAATAAACACATAGATATAAAAAATACATATTAATTGTTCTGAATCATATATAAACAGGAGTACAGGCATCACAATATGTGGTGGATAGATACTGAAAATGTAGTGCTGACAAAAGATAGAAATAATATGTGTGATTGATGACTTGTTTATTTTGTGGAAATTCATGATCACTTTAATGAAATGAATAGAAACCCTAATTTTCACTAGTAATTTTATATTTTAGACCGGTTTCGGGTTTTATCCCATTATCAAGTATAGTTTTTATACAAAAGTGTTATTATTCATTTCATTAAAATGAAAGAAATAGTCTAAACTCCATTTTTACGTGACTGTACCTTATATGAACATTGTCCTCCATGGCCAGAGTCATAATTGAAGAGAAAATCCGGCCTAGCAGACAGTTTTGTCTGCTACTGAGACAGACTTCATCGGTGGTATGTGGTATGTGTACCACTGATGGTTTGGTAGCAAACGAAACTTTTATTATTTTATGTTTCATTCGACCACACACTATCAGCGCTGATTTTCTCTGTGATCATAACTGTTGTTTGTATTGCAATAAAGTGGGATCCTATCCTAATTATTATTTTGAGTTAAAATTACGTCAATTTCGATTACGGCAACAATAAAGTGGGATCCTATCCTAATTATTATTTTCAGTTAAAATTACGTCAATTTCGATTACGGCAACAACCATCTCAAAAGAAGACTGAATATTTTCCCCTTGTATTTATCACAAATGGCCAATAATATTGATATTGCAATATTGCCTTGAAATCGGTTACAAAATAGTGAAAATCAAGTCAAAATTGAGGATATCGAGGAACTGTGATTTCGGGTTTTTGAAAATTCGTTATTTGAATTTCTTTCGTTTTATATCATTTTCTCGGAAAAAGAATGGTCTCAAATATTCATTATTTTATTTTTCGAAATTTTTTATTTAAAACTAACTTGTTATTGAATGATATATTATGTTTGGTTCTAAATAGATATAAAGTCATCAAAGAGGACATGTTTGACAATATACCAAGTATACTGTTAGAAACGCCATCATGGTAATAGGTGAAAAAAAAATGTTTTGCTGACCATTATGATTTATATATACCTAATCACACGTATCATTTTTCACTGAATAATAGACACATTTTGAAGTACCTTTTGAATATGAAATTTCATGGAATTCGAATTAGAGTAATGGATAGCAATCGTCTTGAAAACTGATGTAATGCCATTGATTCGTTAATTGATACTGTACAGTTCCTTTGCACAAAGAAAAACTGTTCTAGGTAGTCAGAACTGTCAAAACTGAGCACTTCATGTAAAATACTCTTCAGATGCGTCATCTCAAGATATCTTGTCATTATTCATCAGGAACAAATAGTGTTATTCCACTAATTCTGAACCACACCTGTGTGTATTTGAATCGAATGTTTTGCTTCATAAATATAAAGATGCTCAGACTAATTTCATCCCAACACTTTCTTCAGGGTAGCCTCGGTGGTCTGCACTGTTCTGATCACTTTTAATTTTTTAGATTTTGAAAAATCCTATTACAAAAAAAAGTCAAAAAACTAAATTGAGTAAGTGAAACTTGATATTTCAGTATGAAACTCAATCGAAAATCCAAATATACGGAAACGACTGAAGCCACCTCTGGAATCAAGGTATCGCGGGCGAGCTCAGAGAGACCGAGAAGCCGGTCTGTGAGCCCTGAGGCACTCTACCCACCGGGTAGCGGCATACCCTCACACCAATAGTCCACAATAGTTATGGTGTTATTATGGTTTCTATTATAAGAAGAACCGCGCCGTAAAGGCATGAAACGGATTTGTATATCCTTCGCTCTACATTCCATTGTTATTCGTATATTCACACGGTAATATTGGTGTTTGGAGATGTATTAATGAAGTCGTTGATAATTGGCAGTTCCGTTGTTCAAGTGGACAGAAGAGTTCAAAGAGTGTCATTGTTTAGTTTGTTTCTTGCGTGTAAATAAATGCACAGGAAGCTTTTATTGAATGCGGGGAAAATTCAGCCACAGTTATTTGCTTTCTCACTTTATTTTGTCTGTTTTCCTTTTTCGTTCATATGTTTCAGTAAGTATGAGTATACTGGTACGTTTGATTAAATGCATTGCATTTTAGTTCATAAAACGTTATAGCTAGATTGGCTTATGGCTGAATTGAGCAATGGTTGTGTTTCAGCTCTCGTTTCAAAATGGTCATGTGTTCGAATCCACCTTCTCGCGAGAATTCATCTAAACAAAGTATCCTAAAGCATGATAGACGTATGATCAAAGCATGATCACCACCACACACATTTGCATTTATTGGGCCAATCAGATTCAACTGCAATCGGCTCGTAATTCATTGTTACAGTATCGGAGTGGTCAGTTACGTTTTAACGCCTCT
>WOGP01008341.1:0-12911 GCA_015342065.1 Leptinotarsa undecemlineata
TTTATTGAATAGAATAGTTTATTGAACGAGAGGGATGAATCAAAAGTAACACCTAGATCAGTGAGTGTGTCAGGACGCTCCAGAACTTTATTGTTTATGACGTAGTTGTGTAAATTCAAGTTTGTTTCAGTGAGTAAGACATTATATTACATTTGGATATGTTGAGCGATAGATTATCCTTTCGACACCATGTAGCAACGCTATTTAAATTCAGGACGAAACGTTCGTAATCATTAGAACATGTTATATTGTGATTCAATCTCAGCTCCGATATCTTCAATGAACACATTCAACAGTAGGGATCCTAGATTTTATCCTTGTGGTACACCAGATGTGGATAAATATTCAATAGACTTGAGGTCATTGAGTTGGACGTACTGCTTACGGTTGTAAAAATACGATTTGAAGAGGGTAATTAATTTATTGGATAACCCAAAAGTCGAAAGCTTGTTGAGCAAGATACTATGGTCAAGTCTGTCGAACACTTTAGAAAAATCAGTGTAGATGACATCAGTCTGAGACTGACAATATATTGTAGACGTCATATCGTTTCTCAACTTACTGAAGTGGATATGAAGTCTCATTCTGTGAAGGCCTTGATTGTTTGCTATGAAAATTTGAGAAGCAAACTGGTATTTCTTCTGATATTTGAAAATTTCGCGATATTGAAAAAATCGAGTGACACAAATTTACAAAACTGAAGAAGAGTAGTAGTCATCGATTGTCTCGATGAAACACATAAAAAAATCATAAACCCCGAAATTGTGTCCTCTCAATAATACTAAGAAAAATCTTCGACTAAGACAAACAAAAAACTTTGAAATCGTCAAGCAGAAATTGATATTCAATTGTTCCTATAATGTCACATTTCTTAGAGATTATGTGATTAGAAAAGAAAGTTATAGAATTCAAACCAACGCAAAACATCTACAGTTTTGAATATTATTCAACAAATTATATATTCAATCATTTTTAATAATATCAAAAAATGTCACAGTGAGTTGTTATAGATTTCATTTTTCAAATATGGAGCTTCAATTTTCATTTTACGTACACGATTTTCAAACTCCTTCAGTAAGAAATAATCTAATCGGATTCTGCAACGAAAATTGATTCTTTGAATAAACGAATAGCATGTTCATTTACTATTATTTATCAATTAGCATATATGGTGAACAGGTATGGTGAATATTCCCATTATTGGTTTCTGAAAACAATCACCACAATTATATCGCAAACCACTTTTTGTTTCTGAAAGAAAGATTTGGATTGAAAATTGAATTTTCATTTGTCGTTAAAGAAAATTAATTGGCTAAAATTGGAAAATGTTGTTTACTACAAATAAATAATATATTTTTTGTACATTCACCTGAAAAAAGCTGAGGTATTACAAAAAAAAATAATTAAAATTATGTACAATAGAAAGAATGACTTACCCTTCTAATTATATTTTTAGAGATTCAAAGCTACTTGATGTACGACAATTATATATGTATAACATAATATTGTATATCTTTAAAAATAAAACATCTCTTCAACAAATCGGTCATGATTATAATACTCGCACTAAAACAAAAGGTAATGTACAGCTAAACGCAACAAAAAAGTCCATTGGGCAACACTCTTACAAATACCACAGTGCAAAAATTTTTAATTACTTACCTGATCTGTACAAAACATACATTCACAAAATAAACAATATTAACCTGATGAAAACCATCTTCAAAAAGTATGTGTATACTACTAATAGAGACATTGTTCATGATATACTCATGAATAAGTAAATAATCCTCGTTTGTACTTTAAAATAAAATATCTACGTTGTCATTTTTTCGTTCATACCCGTTTACTGCTAAATGTATTTTCATTTATATATATGTGTATATATAACATACCTTTCTATTTAAAAGTTAATCATTGATTTATGTCCTTCAGTCTTAGTTTAATATCGCCTTGTTTGAATGTAAAATCAATTCTGCACATCAGTTATACATTGCGCAACTAAAGAATTCCCACGCACAACTTCGGTTTTAGTGGGTTTCTCCATGTTTGTTTGTATTGCTTTGTTTACATGCTACTATCTTGTGCTGTTGTATATATAAATATAAATAAACATTATTATTATTATTATTATTATCTTCAAGTGACGACTGGACTGATTCCTCCGTGAGATGACTATTTATGGTTGGTGTAATTTCACTTATCCCTGCTTTTCATTTTTTCCGCTTCACTGATGTTGTACTTGAAACCAATTCTGCGTATCCTCTCCTCTATGTTCGCATTGCCGAGCACAAGAAACACACATAATGAGGGGAAACCAGCAAATCAGAAATAGCAGACCATGTTTGGAACCATTAATACAACATTGAGTGGTCCCAAGCTGAGATCTTAGACAGAGAGAAACATTGGTTTTGGAGAAAATTCAAAGAAACCCATCATCAGGCGAAAAATGGAAGTGAAAGTACTCGAACGACCCATAAATAGTCATGTCTCAGAGGAATCAGTTCAGTCATCACCCGAAGACGATTGTGGATACTAACAATCGAAAAGTCTTCAACTGACTTGGCTTGAAATCTCTTAACTTTTTTATTTTTATCTTTATTTCCATTTTGTATATCTTTATTTTTCGTTCGATTGTTTTATTTTTACTATTATTTTATTTCACTATTATTTCATTTCAGGTTTTTTGCTCAATATAATTGTTATCTACAGGCATTTATTTTTAATTCTTTTTTTTTTAGTTGTTTCAAGGATTTCAGATCAATTTTTATTATATTAGACAATGGAAGTCGGAACTAGTGAAATTCATCATGAAACATTGTCAATTCACCTTCAAACAAAAGACTCCTATCAAGTTTTTCAAAGAAATATCATCAGGTGACATGAGTCCAGCTGAAAAAGCCCCTGACAACAATGTTTTTCATGTGTTATGGAGGTGAAGAACAAAGAAAAACCATCATTTTGGCCATATTGCTTACAGAAATAAGAAATGTCTGGATTCGAAGCCAACGCTTACGTTGCGATATTTGAACAAAGAGTATAACCGCCACACATGCCAGGAAACTTCTAAACTGACTAGAAATCGTAATCAGGATTTTCTGGAATCAAAATGGAAAAATAGGGAGAAAGGTTTCGAAGCGAATTCATACACAAAACAGGTTATGAAGTCAGTCATTCATGTTGAGTAAGCAAAAAGAGGTGGGATATGAAATATATTGTTACGTTTTTTTCAACTGAAAGAAAAATTATGTGTCATAAGGAATAAACTGCCAAAACCAACGGGTCTAGATTCTTCTGGTCGGTAGCTGAATATATAAATCAGAACTTCACGAGGTCCACAATTCCACCACTAACACAAGCGGATGGTTCATCAATTGCAACAACAGCCATAGAGAAAGCAAATCGACTAGCTGAACAGTTTGCGTCCCAATTCACAGTCGATTTCCTGGGAAAGGCACCTTCCACTATTCTCACACTAGAATCCACAATGCCGGAACTTACGTTTCGGCAGCGTCTTGTCAGTGCGCAAATGAACTCGCACCAGTATATTGCAGACTTTTCAAACTATCTTACAAGGCATTGGCTTTTCCATTTTGTTGTAAGATTTCTAGCGTCAGCTTATTCCCAAAAAGGGCAACAAAAATCTTCCATTTGAAATAACTATCGACCAGTCGCTTTGCTATCAGTGATATCGAAAATCATAGCGACAGTCCTAAACCACCATATCTTCAGATATTTGGAAGGCTTCGACATCTTGAGGGATCATCAATATGGCTTTTGGAAACAAAGATCAACAGGCGACCTTCTATCGTATGTCACCCATATTTGGAATAACGCAATCGATAAACATAAAGAATCAATAACTGTTGCGCTTGATATTTCTGAGGCGTTTGACAGTGTGTGGCATGAGAGTTTGCTGAAAAGAACTTGATATGACTTGTTGGATCATTTTCAAATGTCTTCCTTTGGTGGAAAACAAATAAAAGAAGGCGGTTTTTCACCAACTTCTAAAGTTCAAGGACAAGTCTATCATTTAATTGGAAGTATATTACCGGAACCTGGGCAGGATGCACAGTTCCTGCAAATTTCCTCGGAGAAGATGATAGAGAAGGTAATATTCAATTTTATAAATTTCCTTGATTTGAGACCAGATTTATTTGCAGCTTATGTTACATGAGGTGAACCCATACATAAAAGATCTAAAAATATCCATTGATGAAATATCGCCTTCAGAGTCAAGCAAGGTCGTAATACATGCAGATGAAAATCCACAAAGAGAACACAGACGCAGATTTAATGCACCAATGGCAAATGAAGTGGCTGTTGTATTGGTAGATCAGCATTTTTACCGAAGAGACATCAGCCTCGAAAGCCGAAGTAACTCACTTCAGCGTATCAGTGAACATTGAGCTTATGATGCGCTGCAGAACCTTTTGATGTTTTACTGGGGGATGATGGCTATTCAATCAACATACCACAATGCGATCCCACAACTAAGTTACCCTTGAAAAACAGTCTCTGCTATAAGTTTTTATTCATACAGAATAATGATCAGAGAAGGAAAAGATAACTTTTGGTTAAATATCGCGCTCCTTTTAGTCAATATTTGGTAGATGAATACGCAAAAATGGAAAGTGAAAGACTGAACTACATAAAAAACAATAAAGCCATATTGCACGCAGAACTATATTGATTCAAAAGGTGCAATTGGCCGCCAAGATACTGAGGCAAATCAGCTGGGACAAATGGTAGTACTCCCATCATCTTTTACTGGTGGACCAAGATACATGCACGAAAAAACGCAAAGCGCCATGACCTATCTTAGACATTACGTTCGTCCCGACCATTTTATTACTTTTACATGTAACCCACGCTGGAGCACTCACTTTCAGGACAAAAATCTCATAATCGATACGATATTTCGCGTGTCTTTCATTTAAAGGTAAAAAAGGTCATGGATTTGTTGATATAAGGGAAAATATTCGGTGAAGTGAGATGCTCTTTGTATTCGACGGAATGGCAAAAGCGAGGTCTTTCGCATATTCATATACTTTTATGGCTTCAACATCCCATCACTTAGGATCATTGACAATATTATTTGTGCTGAAATACCTAACCCCGATCGTGATCCTGAGCTTTACGAAATTGTTAAAAGTAATATGATACATGACCCCTTCGGAAGTTTAAACCGAAATTATCCATGCAGTAAAGATAATTCGTGGAGCAAACGTTATCCTAAGGGTCTTATTAAGGAAACTCGAACCGGTGATGGTGGTTATCTGCAGTACAGGAGACGTTCTCTGGATGACGGTGGATTCTCTGTTAATGTAATGATAAATGTTACAATAGTAACTCTTTGGGTGGTTAATTCTAATCCAGTGAAATTGAGAACATGTAACGCTCACGTGAACGTAGAGTATTGCCATTCAGTGAAGTCAATCAAATACGTTTGCAAATATGTTAATATAAAGTCAGATCAGGCAACGTTTACTTTAGAGAACGGGAAAGATGGGAAGGATGAAGTAACAACCCTACGCAAGTGGTCGATTTATAAGTTCAGCTGAAGCAGTTTGTTGATTCCTCCTGTAGTGCACCTTGCTGTCCATTCAGAAAATGGACAGAGAATTTATTCTAATGAGCAGAACTTGTGCGACAAATTGAGTAGTCCACCTGCAACTATACTCCTCTCCTTTTTCGATACGAGTAACGTGGATGACTTTGCAAATACATTGCTATACTTGGAAGTCCCTGCGTATTACGTTTGGAACAAGCGATCGTTTCAGAGAAGAAAGAGAGGAGTGAATGTCAGGGGTCAAAAAAAACATGTTCTAGATAGGGTTCATATTGTTTATCCAAACAATACAGAATGCCAACACCTTCGATTGCCTCTACATGAGATTAGAGGCCCAATTTCATTTGAAGCATTGAAAACTGTAGATGATCACTTCATCCGACTTTCCAATAAGCGTGCAAGGCCTAGGTCTACTCGAAGATGATCGGCATTAAGATTCAGCTCTTGAAGAGGCAGCACTTTGTCAAACACCGCATATGATTCTAGAGCTTTTGGTTATCATTTTATTGTCCTGCCATGTTTCCGACCCCCTATGTGGTTGGGAAAAATACAAAGAATACCTTTCTGAAGATTTTAAAAAACAATTGGAAAGACAAGGTGACGTGGATGTACATCACTCATCAGACCTGATATTTAACAAATGCCTGTCGGTATTAAAGGATGCCGTATTATCATTAGGCGGCCTTCCTCTTAAAGAGTATGGATTACCTCAGCCAATAACATCAATACATTTTGAAAACAGAGAGTACTTGAAGGCGACCAGTTACGATACAGTGGCCTTAGAAGACGCAGTAAGGAAAAATTAAGCTGTCTTGAATGACGAGCGAAAAGAAAATATTTTTAATTTTTAGCTTTTATTAATATTTCAATTTTTATTTTATGGTTGTAGCGTATATGTTATTTCCTTGTAATTTCAGTTTTTTGTGTTTAGTGGAATTGTTATTTTCGGTTAATCTTATTTTTTTCAGGGATTTCAAATCAGTTTATATTATATTAAACAATGGAAGTCCGAACTGATGTAATACACCACGAAACATTGTCAACCACCTTCAAACAAAGTAATTTTAGAGTACAAAAATAATCGTGTGGGACGAAATAACGATGGCTCATAAAGGTGGTATTGACGTATCAAACAGATCACTTAGGGATATAAGGGGAAAGATAAAATTAATGGGTCGCATAACAGTTTTGCTGGCCGAAGGCTTTCGGCAAACTACCAGTGGTGCTAAAAGGAACCAGAGCAGACGAAGTAAAGTCGTGCATTAAGAAATCTAATTTGTGGACAGGAGTTAATACTCTTAAGCTCTCTAAAATATTGAAGCACATTTGAGCGGGGATGAGTCTGCTGGTAGATTTTCAGATCTCCTTCTTAAAATCGGTAATGGTGATTTTCCATCGTTTGATAGAATGATAACTATCTCGGAAGAATTATATACAGTTGTTTCAACGGTTCAAGAATTGCTGGTTATGTGAGCGTGAGAAATGGTTATGTGAGCGTGTCATACTTACTCCAAAGAACGATAAAGCAGCAGCTATCAACGATATCCTGTTCATGTCGTTTCATTGCGAAGAAAATGTATATACTTCAATTGATACTGTGGTTAATACAGATGACACTACAAATTACCCTGTGGAATTTTTAAATTCATTGAAACCACCAGGTTTGCCTTGTCATGAGCTTATTCTACGTATGGGCACTCCAATTATGTTGTTGCAAAATTTCAAACCACCAAAACTTTGTAACGGTACGAGACTGCAAGTGAAAGCGTTACATCGCAATACAGTGGAAGCCACTATATTAACTAGGTGTGTGAAAGGGAAAACTGTATTTATATCACGAATCCCATTAATACCTAATGATATCTCGTTAGAATTTAAACGATTACAGTTTCCCTAAATGTCTGCTTTACCATGACAATAAACTAGTCTCGTGGACAAACTCTCAAATTTGCGGGTAAAGACTTAAGAGAACATTGCTTCTCTCATGGACAATTTTATGTTGCTTGCTCACGAGTAAGTTCACCCAATAGCTTGATAGTTTTAGCGCCTAATGACAGATTAGTTAAGAATATTGTGTACAAGGATGTTTTATAGGTCCTCAGTTTTTACACACCCTAAACAAAAGTAAAGCAGCAAAAACTAAACGTAATAAATAATAATGCTTCTTAACGCGAGCGAAGCCGTGGGCAAAAGCTAGTATTTAATATAGATGAACTTTGTCTTCTACACTAAGTATTTCGGACGAATCGTTTGAAAGTTATCACGATAAGATTACCTTGACGTAGCGCAGTGAGCCATTACGCGTCGCATCTACTGTAACACGAATGGGTACGATGAGCGTGGATAGAGGGTCAGTCTAAGCAATAAAGCGCCATAGCCGAGAACGCGTCCCGTTGATGGTTGTGTTAGTTTTGCGAGTTCCTTTATTGGTAACATAATTCAATTCTTGAAGCTATTCATTACTTAGTGCAGTTGGCATATTTCCTTGGTAACTGTAATTTCAAAGTATATTCAAAAAATATTAATTACTTGCTGTTGCCCACTCTTATATTAATATACAGCCGAATGTAACGAACTTAGAGTCTTGAAATATACAGGTAGGTTCTTTGTATAGCGTATATAAGCATCAAGATAGAAAATCATAAATTCCCAACCCCAAGGGAAAAAAATAGGGGTTCAACGATTGTATTGAATTTGGTAAGTTATGAAGATGGAAACCTGAAGTTTTGATTGAATAAAAAAATATTGTAAATATTTGTTTAAAATGGTCTGTCACGAAACTTGATGTGACAAACCAACTCCTACGCGGGCGAAGCCGCGGGCATCAACTAGTGTGTAATATACGTAAGTGTTGCTATGCAGGGAGGTAGACAGGTTTTTCGTGATATTCATCACTTCAAATTTGTTGACGTAAACAGTCAATACGATTATAATGAATGATAATTATTTCAGGAATTTACCTATCTACAATTTTGATAATGGATTTGGGATTCATGATAGGAATACATTTCAGATTGTAATCTAACTTTCAAAGAATTATTGAATGTGTGAGATTCTCAGAAATTCCTTGAATTAAATAGTAAAAATACAAAAAACCAACATCTTGTATTTGCTGTGATTCACTTGAGATCCAAACAGTTTAGTTAAATGGAAAGTTATTACTACTCTTTTTTCTGAATGGTTTGTCGCCTTCATATGTAGATAATAATGTGCCTTTAACTTAGAAGCTTGAAATATATTTGGGGAGTCATCTTAATATCTGACTAATAATACGAGGGTTGCCTTTTATGCTTCAAGATTTGGCAACCCTAGTGTGGCAATCTGGCAACTGACAGCTCTATCATAAAGTTGGAAATTTTTGAGTTTTTACGTACTCACAACGTTTTGACATACGCGCGCTATTTATGTTGTTTACAGTAACTTAAAAGATTTATCTCGGCCCAAAAATGGAATAAAATTGTGAACACTCTCGTGCGATTGTTTTTTACAACTTTCGACGTGGATTAACTCAGCAACAGTGCATGGCTGAACTCAATCCAATTTTTGGCGATGAAGCTACATCAAAGACCAGTGTTTATCGATAGTATAGTGAATTCAATCGTGGTCGTAGTTCACTCCAAAACGAATTTCGTGATTGTCGTCCAAAATCAGTTGTTGTTCCGTAAACCATTAATGCTGTGCGCGAACTGATATTGCAAGATCGTCATGTGACCTATCGTGAGATTGAGAAAACGTTAGGCATTATTGGGACCAGCATAAATGCAATATTGCATAAACATTCGAATGTCAAAAAATGAGTTCGCGTTGGACAATTTTGTCAATCGCTCAAAAAAGGCTCGTGTCGATTGGTCGAAGGAAATGCTCAAATAATACGATCGCGGTGCTTCGAAACACATCTATGACATTGTGACAGGTGATGAATCATGGATTTACGCGTATGAGCTCGAAAGTAAACACCAGTCGACTAGATGGGTGTTTCAAGAAAAGCCAAATCCAATAGAAGTTGTTCTCGCACGAAGCACTTCCAAGCAAATGGTCACAGGGATATGTTGCAACCGTACCACTAGAACAACGCAGAACAGTCAATTCTGAGTGGTACACAACCATTTGTTTGCCAGTTGTCTTCCAAGAAATCAGGAAAACCAGCCGCCTAAGACGGATCACTCTTCACCACCACAATGCGAGCTCTCACACATCGGCTCAAACAACTGCATTTTTGAGCACATAAAACATCGATTTAATGAGTTATCCGCCGTATAGTCCTGACTTGGCATCGAATGACTTATTTTTATTCCCGCACGTAAAAAACAAACTGAGAGGTCAATGTTTTTCGACACCTGAAGAAGCGGTTGCTGTTGGTATTTTGGAGATACTTCAATCAAAGTGGCAAAAGTGCTTCGACAATTGCTTCAAACGCATGCAAAAGTGTATAGATCTTCATGGGGAATATTTTCAAAAACAATAAAGTGATTTTTGATGATTAATATTTGTTTTTGTTCTTTAGTTCCGAAATATAAAAGGCAACTCTCGTAATAAACGGCACCTTTGGCACTCTTTGTTGATGAGTAAGTCATAATTACACTTTGTCCTCGATCTTTCGCTTCAGAACAATACTATCACGACAAGATCAATTAACAAATTTTCTACAAGAGAATATAACTAATGAAAACTCCGTGCTAGGAATCACACGTTAAAAGGTGAGACCTCTTTAGTCCTTAGCTCGCACAAGTTTTTCTACTTCTGAGAGTTGTTCGTATGAGGGCGACAGCTGATTAACGGAAAAACAGATTTTTTTCATACACATTTTTTACCAATGGAGTTGAATAAGCAAACTTGAATCGAAAATACAATTTGACAGTACACTACTTGGATCAATTTGATCAACAAACTCAAACATCGAAGCTCATCTGGAAATCTCTGTTTCAAATTTATAATTCATTAGGTTTTTCAATAAAAGTCAAATGTATTCTTCATTTAGGTGTTTACATTTTCAGGCAAAAGTTTCAAAAATTAGATAATACAGCATTTCTTAAATGCCCCCTCCCCTTTTATTTTTTAAACGGTTCAATTCAAAGAATTTAAATCTGGGATAATGAAATTAAGGCATGAGTACTTTATTTTCAAGCGAAATTGACAGATGGAACTTTCAAGATAGCGATTAGGCGCCATCTGGAAAACAAAAATTACATGGAACGGGGGTCTTATGAAACACCATTTTGAAGTTCCTGATGAATACTTCACAACCCTAGAACATGAAGTAAATATCTTCACCCTCTACAAAATGGCGGAACATTTAATAATTGCTAGAAGACAAACACATTAATATCGATATTTCTAGAAATATTCCTTTTTATCTGCCATATGGTAATTCCATCAACCCGATAAGATTTGTTAAATTATTTTTAGTTTATAAAAAGACAAAATATGTCAGTAGGACAATGAACATCATTGTTCAGTTAGAATATTCTCATTTAGTATTCCATTTCACTAGTAGAAACGTACCATGTCAACAATCTTGAAAATGGTCAATTCTCGTCTAGTGAAAAAAAAATTCAAGCGATTTTTATTCACAATGCGATGCGTAACTTTCATGAGACCGAAAGGATTTTCAATGAACGTTTTCCCAATCGTGCTATCTGTAGAAAATATGTGAGGGAACTTGTACTATCTAAATTCACAACTAACGGTAGTGTACATAACAAAAAGCCCCAAGGTCTTCTTATTTCGTCACGAATATTTGTGAGGTGTATCCTTCTAGTGAGTGGATACTTTTGAAAAGGAATAGGTATCATCCGTACAACATTAAAATGTTACACCATTTAACTGAAGATGACCCTGATCGAAGAACAGAATTCTGCGAAATCATAATGGAATCTATTGCAATGCATCCTACCTGTCTCCACAATATTTGTTTTAGTGACGAATAAACATTTTTTTCAAACAGCAATGTTCACAGACAAAATGTTTTCCGGGAAACACATACCAAATATCAAAAAAAATGACGTTTGGACAGGAATATTGGAAAACCATATTA
This sequence comes from Leptinotarsa undecemlineata, assembly GCA_015342065.1. Taxonomy (NCBI): domain Eukaryota; kingdom Metazoa; phylum Arthropoda; class Insecta; order Coleoptera; family Chrysomelidae; genus Leptinotarsa; species Leptinotarsa undecemlineata. Next base: position 11,607 of record WOGP01008341.1, read on the forward strand.
AAGGACATCTATTGATCAAAATCCAACAGGGGATTTGTATTTGAATATGTTGCAAACTACTGTTGACCCTCCCGTCGCTGAAGTCTTCGAAGCAAATCCTAATGAATTTGATATGGACATTGTATTCCAACAAGATGGAGTATCATCACTTTACTACAAACAAGTAAGAAACCATTTGGATGCTAGTTTTACCGGTCGTTGGATTGCCATCGAAGTCCTACAGAATGGCCAGTCCGCTCGCCAGATTAGACACCTTTAGACTTTTTTATGGTGCTATTTGAAGCAAAAGGTATACTAACTCAAACCTACTTCAATATTGGGTATACGACAGAGAATAAAAAATATTCAAAGATATATTGACATTACTGTGTTCGAAAATGTTCGGCGTGAAATATCGGATAGGCTGTTCATATATCAAGAAGTTCAAGACAACCATTTTGAGTATCTTTTGAAGTGACCTCAAGCTTATTACCTCATATTATGTAGTTAAATGTCAATGTATTTAGGCAATTATTGAAAGTTCCTCCATTTTGTAGTAGTTGAAGATATTGACATTATATTCTAGGGTTGTGAAGCATTTGTCAGGATCTTCAAAAAAATGTGTCACAAAATACCCTTTTCATTTAATTTTTTTCCCAGATGGTGCGCAATATCCATTCAAGTTTCACCTGTCACTTTCACTTCAAAATAAAGTATTCATGCATGAATTTCATTATTCCAAATTTCAGTTTTTTGAGTTGACCCGTTCAGAAAATGAAAAGGGGAGAGCATTTCACAAGTTTTTGACACGGTAATTCAATTGAACTGAAAATTAGTCTCAGAGAACAATTTTGTTTGTGTATTTTCGGTAAACCATAACAATTTTTGAATTTCACTATAGTAGAAAATAAGTCGAATGCGTTCTGTTTCTGTGAGAAAGTTTTTGCGCTTGGATCTTCTGTTCCACTGGCATGCATTGTCATAGCAGTGAAATATCTATTGTATACTTCGTATGTTCTATCTAAAATCAATTACGTTAATTTGTTTTCGTATTCATGTCTACTAAATGTCTACTGAATAAGAATGATAGAGAAAAATTGGAAATCTTTCAAAAAAAATTATAAAAATTGCAATAGGACGCTGCGCCGTGACTTATTATTTGAGTATGACTTCCAAATAGTATTTCATTTTATTTTTCAAAGTGAAGATACTCTAGGTACTCTTATGAGTAGATAGAATCGTATACGTCCGGACGTGATGGCTGGTGCTGGGGTAAATTCAACATTGTTTTGTAAAAAGTGCAAATCTAAAGTAGTGAATGATGTT
>WOGP01008342.1:0-11267 GCA_015342065.1 Leptinotarsa undecemlineata
GTTATAAATATAAATTCATTGGAACTTTCAGCCATTCACTACAGCCTACGGAGGAATACCATCTGTACCTTCTGCCTTCTTGGGATTCAGTTTTTTCATTGCTGCATTAAAGTCAGTCTCGCAAATAGAGTCTATGTTGAATGATTCATTACAAATTTCCGTACCATTATGTGTATTTTTGAAATGCATGTTATAAGTTTCAGGTTCGGAGCAAAGAATTTTTCAAATACGTCGGCAGTTTTATCTTCGTCCACAAACTCATTATTATAGACAAAACTTCCTAGATTTGTATTATTTGATTTTTTTTATTTACAAAACTCCAAAATTCATTCACTTCGGTATGTATAGTATCTTCGACTTTTTTATAATAAATCCTCTCTTCTTTTCTAATAATTTTTTTCAATTTGCACTTGACTCTTTGAATTTATTTTCATAATGAACTGATAACATTTTCAATTTCCTGTATCTCTCTTTTTCACTCCTTAGATCCTTTATCTCTGTAGTAAACCAAATTGGATACGAATTGTTATTCTTACCGAAACTAATTTTAGGGACACACGTTGCGACACGTCATTACACAAACTATAAAATTTACCTAAGGCCACTTCAACATCGCTTTCATTAAGAACTGTATGCCACTCAATATCTCTGAAAATGCGACTCACTTCAGGAAAATCGGCCTTTTTGAAGTTATACCTCGTTTCTAGTGGAATATTTGTACATAGAAATAGTGACAATAGTGTATAGAAATAGTGACATTTGGAGCAGGATGGTAATCATCCTCCTTCACAAACCGCAGATCTATTTTATTTATAGTGCAGCTGGTAGAATTGTTTTCTGAAGTAAATACTAAATACGGCCATAATTATTTTTAATATGATTGATTTGTTGATGGGAGTTAAAATCAGTGAAACCGCATAATAAGTCAATTTCCCATTATGCATGTTTAAATTAAAGCTAATACCTGAAATCCCTTTTATATTAAAATCCCCAACAATATAAGATTTACTAAAATCCGAGATGTTTTCTTGTAAAACATTCAAAGCCATTTCATATACTTCATTGTTACTATTGGGAGGTATGTATATAACACCAAACGTGTACTTTTCCTTACCCAATCTGACCTGTATAATTACTGCTTCGAAAAATAGTACATATTTTGCAATATTGAGGATTTTGAATTTTGTTTTAACGGCTATTAGGACCCCACCTCCAGTGCTCTCATTTGTGAACTTCAGATCTCTATCAGACCTCATCCTTCAAATGAAAACCTTCTATGTTAACAATTTCTCCATCCTCTGACTCTTTCCTGTAACCATGTTTCAGTTATCATTAAAATATCATAGTCGTCCTCCAAAGATCTCCTAAAAAATTCGTTGCATTTTGTGTTCAACCCCCTACAATTCTGGTAATATATAGCTAAGTTGATCATAGTATTGTATTACGATTAGTGAGCCCTGAAACAAGCTTATATCAAATACCATAAACTATTATAAACAAAAAAATATCAGATGAATTATGCATTCTAATGTTATCAATTATTCAGCAAATATTTGCTAATTATTTTCATACAAACAGTATGAACCTAACTTTATGTGGGATACAAACAATCTAGAGAGAAAAAACAAATCTTATCGTTAAAGTTTTTCATCAGTTTTCATCAAATCCGATTCTTCATTTATTATTTTCACGTGGTTGCCAACTTTCGTATAGAAATTTACATTTATAGTCCAAACATTCTATGCACCCTGTTCTTTCTTCCTTAACATTAGAAGTTGGTAGCGTTTTCCAATCAAATCCTCGTTCAAATATATCCCCGTACCCTTCAATGCAACTTTGGCTCTATAGACTTCGTTTCGCTTCAAGTATGAGACGAAGTCTACCATAACCATTCTTAGCTTTTTAGTAATCTCACTAAATTTACCAATACGGAAGACGTTGTTGATTTCTCCATGTAGGCATTTGATTTTCATTCCATCATTAAATAGATGAAGAATCCTACCTTGTAGATTCTCATTATCGTCTTCCTTCGTTCCAACCAGTATCAAAGTATTCATCTTATTTTTCTTTTCAAGTGAATCTAATTTGTTCCTCAGTAGCGAAACTTCTTTTTGATTAGAATGGGCTAGTTCATCCAAAGCATTCAATTTGATCACAACGTTATTTAACTTAGTATCCATTTTTTCAAGTTGCTTACTCAGATTTGCGTAAACTGGCAACACTGTACGGAATTGTCTCCAGAATATCTATTCTTAGAATCTCACTTTTACAAAAGTTAAAACTTTATAATCCACGCACAACGGTAGTTGCAGAAATATGACTTTGATCACAGATAAAATAGTCTTGAAATACCGCTTAGAAAATGGAAAGATACACTACTTCGATGTTTACAGTACACCATATGACATCATACACCATATCATCATAATGTGATGATAGACAAATCTTCACCAATTCATTTGAAGAAATAGAATTATATCAATGACAAAAATACATACATATCAACTACAGACGAACAATTGACTTGTTTCTAGTTCACAACATGGGGACCAGTGGGGGTATCTATAGCAGAGGCTAATTATTTGGAGTATCTAATATGAATCTGGATTTATTGAATGAAAATATTAATTTCGTTCGGGAAAAAATATTCTTTGGCTTTTTACTCCTCCCAAAGAAAGGAATTGTAGTTCAAAATAAACTATCTTCAAAGATATGAGAATTACACGGAAAAAGAAGAATTTTAGAAATAACTACTATCATATGAACATTGAATTATTCAGTTTGTTCTGAGAGTAGTTATTTCAAAAGTACTTTTTCTTTCGTGTAATTTAATATTCATGTAAAAGTTGTTTCAGGGACAACTTCTCTAGATAATTTACATATCTTTGTAAAAAGTTTATTTTGAACTTAATTGCTTTTTTCCTCCCTTTGGACGTTTTCTACATTTTTTGTATAAATTAGAAAAAGTAGAAAGTCAGAAACATTTTTTATGAAAACAAATTTTTCCAAAGAAATATGTCTCTTCCAATATATTATTTATCATTTATAAAATTGAAAGTGTTCAACGGTGTAAAAACTTCAATTACCTAAAATTATCGTTAAAAAAAGTTATCCATAGCATCATTACTTTCACTCAGAAATCCTAACTGATGAAAACAAAAGCTGATAGAATGAACGTTTGAAATTGAAAATCGATGGGTTACATCATTATCTCACAAATTCAATGAGATACTGCCGTGTACTACATTTTGACCTGAAACTTTCGATTGATATTTTGAATGGTATTTCTCAAATATCGATTTTCAAATGGATGAAATATTATTCGATTTATCTGAGTTGTTGAAATAAACGTTACACTCATCGGTTTGAATCGTCAGGTGTATATAGAACCATTGCGAAAAGCATCAAGTTCGTTACTTCTTGACTCTTGATTGGAAATGAAATTATTTAAAAGCATATTCACCACTGAAGAGAATAAAAGTTATATCTGGAAGTCTCAACAACGAAATTTATTGGTGTTACTTCCATCTTCGCAATAAACGCACATTCTACTAATGGTATCTGCCGTAGTAGCAGACGAAATATTTTATTCTCAATATTCTATTTGACCACTGTCTATCAAAATGGATTTTGTTTTTTTCAATCGTGACTAATCGTGACTCCGGCCGTGCTGACTCTCCACTTTCACTGGCTTTCAACAAAGTTTTTTGTGGTTTATTCTTTCCGTTATCTCCAAAGTGATCAAGTAATAATCTAACCCTCTTTTTACCTCCTCTCAAAACAATATGAAATAATGCATTTTTTTCTTTATTTTGCATGATTCTGCATTAGAGTTCAGAATACGAAAGATATATTATTTGAAGCAGAATTAATTGACGAGTCTTTTATCCTTGAATAATGATTTGGTGAATATTGAGTTCATACATCTGCAGATTTTATGAATTATGTGTACATTCTGTAACTATAAAATATCAAATATACTATCAAGGGAAATTGTTTATTGTAAATCGCATCAAAAGTTTTCATGTAGAAAATTAATTATTATTTCAGAAGTGTTTGCTATATAAAAAAATTCAATTCATATATTGAATGAAAAACTCATATTCAGAAAAGAGAAACCAGTCTATTGAAATACTTAGGGAAGACAGAAAATCCCATGAACTGATCCTTCTCTTTTTCGTCATTTTCACGGTTCATCTCAATTTCTTGGTTGTGAAATGAGAACAGGCATTGTTCTACGTCTAATGATAATCCTTATTCAAAGAATTCACGCACTTTCGAAGTAGAATACCAAATATTCTTTGAGAGTTGGCGGTGACTGATTGCATATCTCAACAATTCCAAGCCATTTAATAATATTCCACAATTATTCCGCACCGTCATAACTTGGCTTTTCTTATCGTCTCTCGATATTTATCACCGGCACCAAACGAATCTAACGTTCCTTTGTTTATAACTCCTGACTTGAACTTTAATGAAATAAAACTTCAAAGATGAGGGAAATGGATGTTACTCCATAGCTCAATTTGATAAAATAGTTATCCAAACTTGAGAAAACCCTAAATTGGTATTTCTATCTCTGAATCCTTCCCTATTATCTGTAAATCCTGACAAAGGCGTTACAAAATCTATGCTGGCACTGTATTTGATTTCAATTATTTAGTTACTTGTTACACAATAATTAGAATATTCCAAACTTTGTATAGAGTAAAAAGGATGACTGAAATAATATTGATACAGTATCTGCAGTTTGTATATAGATTTCATTCGTTAAGTATTGAAATGTTTTTTTGACAATAGATAAAGGAAACTTGATGAAAATATTTTATTCGATCTCAATTTTCAATTATTGAAGAAAATTGTTCTGGAACATATAGTGTCACCATTAAAGTGCGCACCATATGGGAAACTTTTTTTTAGAAAAATTTCAATCAAGTTTAACTTCGCCACTTGTTTGTACTTTAAATTTAATTTAAAATGATGTGGCCATCTGCGACCCACTGATGTTCAGTGTTTGTCAAATTCCTCTTTTTTTTTGAAAAAATTGAAAAAGTGCATTTCTAGATTGAATTTAACAAAAAGTTATTTGAAAAAGTTGTGTCTACAGCAATTTTATATCCATATGCCAAATTTTATGCAACTAGAATAAAGTTAACGTTTTGCTTATTTTTGACAGATATCCTCTTTATTTAAAAAAACAAGTTCGGTTAATTGTCATCCATTAATGTATACATAACAAACTCATCATGGAGTTTAACTTTTCTGATACTTATACGGACATTTTCAGAGAGAAATTAAAAATTTGCTATAAAAATTTCAACATGACTAGTGCAAAGTTTCAATCACTTGGCTATTTTCTTAAACAAACGCCAGTACCTTAAATTTTGAAAAAGCAGACACAACTCAAAACCTGCAATGAGTATAAAATTACTAGAGTTGAAATTACATCAAAATTCCAATATTCAGTGTTTACAGATTATTTATAAACACTAACAAGGGCGGTAAGGATGCTTAACCACGTTGGATAAAATTTTTAAGTAGGTTTTGACAAACAAAATGTATGCTATGGTAGTGTCAAGTTGTTGATTCACTAGTTGAATTTTTAACAGTTATTGTTGCAACAATAAAAATAGTATTAATATAAGGTGAGAATACACCATACCGATCACAAGAGAGAAAGTGTTGGAAAAATTTTATTGAAGAATAAATTTTGGCCTCACAAGCCAAACAACACATTCAAAGAACGAGATTTTGATGTCCGTTTAGGGTTTTCATTCTGGTTTCAAGGAGAGAGACAGAAGAAAATGTATAGTTTCCGTATAAAAATTTATGGACAGATGAGGCAACGTTCTCTTCAAATGGAACGGTAAGTTCTCAAAATTTGCGATGGTGGGCCCAAGAAAATTCCAATTTCACAGTTGAATATGGTGATCAGTATTCCTCCAAAACTAATGTATGATGTGTGATACTTAACGACCAAATAATTGGGCCATGTTTCTTTAGGGAAAATTCATCATCCGTCGGATACCTCAACCTTTTGAATATTGAGGTTAGTGAAGTTTAAGATGATATGCCTTTAAATATGAAATACGACCTATGGTATCAGCTTGATGGCGCACCAATACAGCACACGGTTGCTGTAAAATAATCCCTTCAACAAATGTTCACAGGCAAAGTTATTGGACGTAACTGGGAACATTATTGGCCATCTAGATCACCCGACTTGACGCCTTTAGATTTTTTCTTGTGTGGTTACCTGAAACAAAAAGTGTACCGAAGTAGACCACTTACTGACATATAACATCTAGAAAGTATCATTCGCGAGTGCTGTGCAAATATAAATCCCCGATTTATTAAAAATGCAGTTACAGATGTCAGTAGAAGGACAATAATATGTATTGAACGTGAAGGACGATATTCTGAAATGAAAGCTATAAGTGTTTGACAACCTCATTTAGATCAATAAGTAATTTTTTGTACCCATTTGTATTTTCTATACTTACTATTATTATTTTTTTAAATTTATAATAATACTAATAGTTCTATCGAAATTATATGCATTTTTTTAGTTGCTTCTGCTTTTTTGAAATCAAAGGTTTGTTTAAGAAAATAGCCAAGTGATTGAAACTTTGCCCCAGTCATGTTAACATTTTTATAGCAAATTTTTAATTTCTCTCTAAAAATGTCCGTATAAGTTAAAATGTATCAGAAAAGTTAAACTCCATGATGTGTTTGTTATGTATATATGAATTGATGACATTTAACTTAACTTGTTTTTTAAAATGAAGGGGATATCTGTCAAAAATAAGCAAAACTTTATCCTAGTTATATAAAATTTGGCTTATGGATATAAAATTGCCGTAGACAAAACTTTTTCAAGTAACTTTTTTGTAAAATCGATCTAGAAATGCACTTTTTCAATTTAAAAAAAACAATTGAATTTGACAAACACTGAACGTCAGTGGGTCGCAGTTGGCCGCATCATATTAAGTTAAATTTGAAGCATAAACAAGTGCCGAAGTAAAACTTCATTGAAACTTTTCGAAAAAAAAGTTTCTCATATGGTGCGCACTTTAATGGTGACACTGTTTAATGAATTTTTTGTTACACCGCAAAGTAGCACCGCAAATAGATCAAATCATTGTATTTCAACTCATAATTCACACAGAACGCCAATAATATATAATAATAGTTGAAGAAAATTTTGACTCCGGACTAGAACCAGTCGTTTAAAGATGGCTTTCATGAGTATACAAAAAAAATAACCTGAACAGAGAATATTGGATACTCCATATTGAATCAATAACGGAAAGGACTATGAGAATAGATTTTTTACCAGGGGCTCTGAAAATATAAAAAAACTGATAAGCTGATAAAACTTTTTCACCTATGTTTGTTTGAAGGTGGATGACAAATTCGTAGGCTTTTCGGAACAAGCGTTCATAGATGTGCTGACAAAGTATCACATAACCTAAACGTATCTTCAAGTATCACCGCCAACGACACACTCATTTGAAAATCTGCGACTACTGTATAACCCGGAATTGTTTCTGCTAATAATCTATTGCTTGGAAAGTTATGGAAGATTTCACAATATTTAGCAGACATATTTTGAAAGCGATGCTGAACTCTCATTCGCCATTATGATCAGACAAAGGTTGACTCAAATTTAGAATAGTGTGGAGTTGTTATAATTATTGAAACAAATATCACGGAGTGTACAGAATTACTAGAAACCACCATCACAATTTACAATGATCCTGATGTTACGTGAATTGTATATGTGCGAACATCTTTGGGGAGAAGAATTTATTTTCTGAATATTCGTGTCGACGAACAAGGTTGTAATATGGAGAAGGATAACGTAGATTGAATCTTGTAAAACTAATGGTCCAAAAAAAGTGACCACCGTAGATATCAGATGAGTTTTCGTATATCTTGAAATATATTAAATATTTCAATACATGAAGAGTTCTCTCATCCTTACACTTACCGAAATGTGACGTTTGATTGTGTATATTCATTGATCCCAGTTAAAGTCCAATTCAAAGTCAATGCTGGTTTCTCTAGACGACCTTGGTAATATTGTGGCCTACATTGGGTCTGATGGTTCGTTCTTGGTGGTCCGGAAAAAACCCCATTCAGCGATGTACCTAGCGAGATGAATAGCGATGATGTAGACCCCTCCTTTGTAATAGATACTGAAACAAATTGAATCGATTGAAATTTCACATAATCGGTGAGTTGATTTTTGGGAATATATAGTTGAATAATCAAAAATCGATGTTTTGAGAATTTGTAATATTGTTCAATCAACCTATGCGATACCTCATGGACACATAGTATTTTCTATCGATTCATGATATCGTTCATTGATTTTATTCTGGAAAATGAAACTGAGTTAAGTTCAGGTTGTCCCTACAGAAGTCAAACGAATTATCAGAAAATGTTTCAACATTTCAGAGAAACTCGGGAACCATTGAGTTATTTGGAGTTTTGTGTATGTGGCTACAACCATACAAAAAGCGGCAAAAAGAACAGACCCATAACAGTCTTAGTAGCTTTGATATTTAGAATTCAGATATTTAGAAGATATTTGAATGGGTAATATATAATCGAGTATACAATCACGTGGACTCAGTAATTATCAACCAACAACAAGGTTTCACTCATAATAAATCTACCATTATCAATTTATGAGCATTTAGTAACTTTGTTACGGACGGAACAAAAAATGACTATCAAATGACTATAAATACACTGACTTGGCCATTAATGAAGAACATGTAAACATGTGCAACTCATTATTTCTTCAACCGATAGCAACTAAATAACTGATCACTGTTATAGCTGGACTGAAAAATAGCACATCACCTGGTCCTGATGGAATTTCCATTCATATTATTAAAAAGTATCACACTTACATTGCTATACCACTCTGTCATATATTGAATTTGATCTTCGTAGTAGGAGAAATACCAGCCTCCTTCAAAGAATTAATTACAGTACTAATTTTTAAGTCTGAGGATAAAAAACTTGTGAATAATTATAGACCTATAATACCCATAAACAAAATAATACAGAAAATATCCATATTTAATCATTCACATGACCTTAAGGTAAGCAAATCTGTTTCATTATCAGGCAAACAGCAAATATTTCAACGAAATGCATCGAAAATATCATAATTAACTGCAACAAAGTAGCCTGAAGGTCAGCTGCCACTGACAAACAAACTCATCGAATAAAACACATTGGCGTACGCTTGGGTACATGGCCTACCGAAAAGGGGTTGCCTGATGAGGAATGTCCGAACAGGGGTTGCCCGAAGAGGGTTGGCACATAACGGCTCACCGAGTTAAGAGGGCACACCACCCCATTCTACACGGCTAGGCCTACACCCTTTCGTTGAGGCCTGTCTCTTCTCTTCTCACAACACCATCTGGTCATTGTCCATCTACAATAAATACCCTCTTGCCATTGTCGATCTACAAGAATAAGGGTTGCTCAATAACTCACATCTCAACAACCACCTTCTTCGCCAACAACGCCTTCTCAACACACTTCTTCACCCCAACTACCGCACCTCTTACGCTCTCGATGGACAACTCGATGGCATGGTTACCATCGTATCCAGAACCACGTTAGCTTTACTACTTTGATACTATTTTTATGCTAAAATACTGTTCATCACTTTGGTCGTCCTTCTAGGACATTCCAGAACGAATTAGTATACTACAAAGACTGCCCATCACTTTGGTCGTCCTTGTAGAACTTTCCAGAACTAATTAGTAGGATCATCTCAGTTTGTAACTGTATTGTTTGTATTGGATTCGTGGCTGTCACAAAAGCTTGACTTAGATAGCCACGATCCTTCATAGATGTAATGGATAGTTCTGTAAAATGAGTTGTAATGGTTTATATTTCATATTAATCTGAATTGAATACATTTTGATTTGATTTGATTTTGATTCTATGTATGGAGCTCTGCCCCCAAACATACTCTGCAATTGCAGAATTCCATCCAGAAAAAAACCATCCTCCTGATTGGAGACGCGAACGTCACCTGCAACCTTGGTAGCCTGGAACAATGAAGAAAGGTTCGAGATATGTATCTCTTCTATAGATAATTTCACGAAAGGTTTTCAAGTGACTTGGCACATGTGATTCCACCAAAAGTGGTAAATATCTGAAATACGCGACGGAATGTGGCTGTTTATCGTTTAGAGGTTCAACTCAGTATACTTGAAACCTCACTGTTTAAGAACATTTCCATTTGGAGAACTATGCTGAGAATGTATTCAATCTCCAGCGATTCAAATCTATATTGAATCGCTACTTTCGCACAGGCCCCGCTTTCAGAACGCCCTCAGGATTTTCATGTAGTGGTTGTGTTTTGTCCTTCAAAAAGTAGCTTTGATAAAAAAAGCAACTGAATACTGAAAGTTGCATCATCTGAATATCCTGTCCCTGTGAGTCTTTTGAGATGAATACCACATGAAATATAAAAGTCTGAAACATAAAAGATTTAAATTTTCAGCAAAGCGAGATCAGATACAGAATTGCCCATAGCTGTTGTTCCAAGACTTTGTTGTTCAATTTTCTTATTTCCTTATGGAAAGAGAGCTGATTGAATAAGAGGAAAACGACACAAAATGGAATGATGTAAACTAAATTATCTTTCGGCACAAAGTTCACAATGTTACTTCCGAGAAAATCTTATAAATCCAACAACGTCTCTTTGTGAGATGGTACAAATAATAAATATTTTCCAGATGGCAGACTTTGGAAAATATTTTCAGTGAGATTCCTTGATTTTGAATGAATGATTGTTTTGAAACTTGAGGAAACTGAGAATAGACAAAAAGTTGTATTGTTATTCGTTACATGGAAGATATTATTTAAGTACTTACATCAATAATAAATATGGTTTACAAAACTGAGAAACACACTTTTTAAAAACATAGAACTTTTCCAATAAGTTCAAAACAATAAAGAACGAAAAATAATAGTATTATTGTGAAAAAAGCTACGAGTGCCCACGCTGGTATTTTTCGTTCGTTATCGTTTTAAGTTTATTAAAAAATATATATTTTAAACTTTTTACTTAGACGTTCTCTATAAGCGTATTTTTAGTTTTTTATACTATATTTATTTTCAATTTTTTATTATCATATGCTATAAAAGCGTGTTTTTTAGTCTTTTTGAACCATATTTATTTTTTCTAAACTTTGGGACCAATCAGCCGTATATTCTTTATAAAAATG
>WOGP01008343.1:0-11267 GCA_015342065.1 Leptinotarsa undecemlineata
TTTTTGTTTTATTTTTTTTTTTTTTCATGGATTTCAAATCAATTTATACTATATTAGACAATGGAAGTCCGAACTGATGTAATACACCACGAAACATTGTCAACCACTTTCAAACAAACATTATTTTTTCCATAGGCATAACTTCAAGGTCATCCATGAAAAATAAATTTAAACCATTTTTTAATGATACCGCAAGCATACTAACGAGTTTTTCTGAACGAATAAAGGCAATAGTGAGATGAGGAAAAGTAGAAGGCTGATGCAATCGCCCTAAAATATGTGCACCCCTTCTGAAAGTGACGTGCTCTGTTTGGACATAAGCCTGATCAGATGTGATGGTGAAGCGAGTCTTCCAGACTCAGTTGTTCAAAGTTTCACTATTTTGTTGTGTACCGCAGTACTGCATATGAGCAAATGCAAAATAAACTCATGCATTATGAGAATGTTCAGTAGGTGTCTTCTACAATAGTGAATCACTTAGTAAATCACAAATTTTCTAACCTACAAGACATAACACTATGAGTAACAATGTTTTTTATTCTGATCATGATTTTAAAGATTATTATTATATTGGTTTCAATAATATTGAGAAAATTCTACAGCCCTGTGTGTTAACTGCCTATCTTATCTGAATGAACAAATGATGTAAACATGGAAATATCATGATTTTGGTCAGAGGTTATCATTATTTTACGTACTATAATCTCGCTCGATTTGAACGCACTTTGCTGAAGAGTGATCTTACCGGAGTACGTATTTCTTGAATGGATAATGAATAAAAATAAAACATTGGTCAACGATTCAGAATAATTTTTCGGTAAATAAGATTAAGTGATAATATTAATTTTATTCATACATGTACGTGGCCATTGGGCTTCCATTCAATGTTCGAGATCGAGGAGTTATCAAAAATTGTTTCTTCATAAATCTGTTTAAAAAAAAATCTGTTTAAAATCTGTTTTTCCGTTAATCAGCTGTTTACATAAATATTTTATGTAAGAACACTCCTCAGGAGATAGATACTGGACAATAATTTGGTCACAACCTTTTTTTCTGATCAGCCAATCGAAACTCGAAACCAATTGTTTTGTTTCAAATACAGAGTGATATTTTTAATCAATATGTTTTATCAGTATTGAGAAGTGATTCGACTGACATACTGGAGTATTCAGTTATTGAAAACATGAGTTTGAAAACCTCCTTTCATTTCTAAGGAAACTTTATTTTTCTGTAGATTTCACGATGCACTTTTTTAAATAATCTGGGTGCGAAGTTTTTTGGTACTGTTGATCCGGAATAAACTTATTTGACGATGTCAACTCCTCTGTAGACTATTTTCCAATAAGGGATTTCAGTACTTTGTGGTTTTTTGTGTTCAATAACGTTTTCACGGTTGAGTATCCTGAACAAACTATCATTATAGAAATTTCATCTTTTCATATTCCAGAACGGGTTGATTACTTGAAGACTTATTGATTTACTTCACACGTCATTCGATTTCATATTTTTTTAGCTCTCTGAGGAATGTTTGTTTTCAAATTTTCATTTCAGCATTGTTAAGTTATTCCAAAAAAAACTATTTTGCAGACAACATTTTTTAATTGACCACCCGCATGTCTACAGCAATTAAGTAGATTTTTAAGGAACAGTTAGTCAACATCCTTATGATAATTTTGGAGATCTCAACTTTCAGAAACAATATATAGGGTACTCAGTAAAACCGGTCAAGTTACATTCATTTTCGAACAGATATAATTCAACTTTCTCAAATGGAACACCCTGTTTTTTTTTTCATTTGTATGAAATGTTTCAACGTTCCACTATATTTTTCCTCACAGATATATTATACGAAAAACTAATATTTTACACATTATACCATAGTTCAGTACCTGATTGTTGTGGCCACAAAAAAAATTTATTTTCTTACGTTCCATTACTCAAATATGTTTTTCGAATATTCAAACTAATCGCTAGTACATTAGCATTTTTCATACCACCTAGTGATGGTTATCAGCGGTTTCAACGATAAGAAATGCGTGAAAACCTAAAGAATATGTATACTACTTTTTTTCTTTAAAACCCAGTTATCTATGACTGACATCAAAAAATTAATCTCAGAATTTGTCAATAACGACATGTGTTGAAGTTTCTTTCGCGTGTAGATCGAATCATTTTCATTATGAATTATGTATTGGAAGATATGTGACAAATTGTCTATGTAAAGTAAAGTAAAGTAAACTTTATTGACTACACTGTGAATAACTTACACGAGTAGCAGGTCAGTAACAGTACCTACCCATATAAATGTAAAAATAAAAAAAAATAACTATATGAAAACAAGGTAAATGTATAGCAATAGACTAGTGAATTGTGAATTTTTTTAATATTTTTCTCAAAAAGAAGCATGCTGAGCTAAGTTAGGCCTTCGTTATGTTTATTGTACAAATTCAAGTTGGGAGAGTTGGAAAAAGACATTTTCAATCTAAACCTGTTTGGCCTCAATGACTATTATTTCGGGTGGAATAGTTGTGGAAGTCCGAGTTCAACTTTAGATTTATCCTATTTCAGTGCAATTCAATAAGGATTTGATGTATATAGATGCAAGAAAGTGGCATTTTCGATTTTTGATGAAAAGTGGCCTACAAGGTTGGTTGTAACACGTACCTTCAATTATTCTCAATGCCCTTTTTTATAAGAATACTCTTGTTGCCTGACTAGAATTTCCCCATAAAATGATAGCATAGCTCATATGCGAACGGAAGAGGGAGTAGTATGTAGTCAATAGCACATCTTCGTTCACAATCTTTTTCAGTTTACGCAGCTAGACAGTTTACTGCATATATGGTTTATGTGACTATTTCACTTTAATTCATCATCGAGAGTTATCCCTAGAAATTTAGCAGTGGATCCATTCGAAATATTTTCATTAGAGGAGAATATGATGTGCTGAGTCTTATCATTGTTCATTTTTAGTTTATTTGTCGTAAACCACAGTTCTGCTCTAGATGCAGTAGTCACCATTAGTTCATTGAGTACTAGTCGACTATAATGCGAATTTATTAATGAAGTGTCGTCAGCAAATGCAATACACATATCCGGAAACAAGTAATGAAATATATCTTTGACATAAATGGTGAACAACAATGGCCCAAATACGGATCTCTGCGGCATGCCATGATCAGTACGAGCCCTTAGCGAAGTAGTTCCGTTGACAGATACCACTTGTTGACGGTTGGTTGAATAGGAGATTCAGTGGGGTTCCTCTTACCTCATAGTGCTCGAGTTCTGCCAGCAGCAGCTCATGTGAGACGTAGTCAAACGCCTTAGATAGGTCACAGAGTGTGACACCAGTTAACTTCCTAGTCTTAAGGCCCTCAACTATTCCTCCCACGACTCTGTTTACCGCCTGCACCGAGGAAGAGTTCGTCCGAAATCCATATTGATAGCAGTGAATTGTGTTGTGGAAAAGTGACGGAAACTACCTACCTGCATCTAAGATTTACAATGAGAAGTTCCCCGAAGGACGACAACCAGATATAAGGACATTTGAGGTTTTACAAACAAGATTTGAAAGAACTGTTAATGTCAATCACGAGAAGTTCTAACGTGTCTGTCCTGTAACAAATGAAAAGGATACTTTCAAATTGCTCTTCACCTTGTTGAAAATCCCCGAGTGAATACCCGACAGCTGAGTAGGGAATTACGATTTTCTCAAACCAGTGTGTCTGGAATGACGAGCAAGCAAATTTCATCCTTACCACATGCAATTGATGCAAGATTTACGAGGAAGATATTTTGAAAAACGTCTTCAATTTTGCCGATGGGGCTTAGGAAATATCGATTTTTTCGATTTCATGTTATTTTCTGATGAAGCATAACATACATTATTTTGCAATGAAAACCCCCATTTTGTTCGTTGCCTGAACAATCAACAGCGTTGGTTACTGAATGTTTGAGGTGGAATTCTCGGAAAAAGAGTTATTGGTCCGTTTTTTTTAGGGTGGGCATCTCACTGAAAGAAATTATGTAAGATAGGAGACATGAAACGACATGAACGAAAAAAATTAGACGTCATTGTCCATATTGAAAAAGTGAGTGAACGTAAATGAATGAAATTTTTTTGGTTACAACGATCAATAAAACTGGGTATAATTAATATTGATTTTTTAAGTCTGTATAGAAAATAAAACAAAATAAAATAAAATAAAATTCCGAAAATATGTGTTTTTCGTATAGTATACCTTCGATAAAAGATGTAGTGAAATGTTGAAATATTTCATGCAAATAAAAAAATACAGTGTGTTTCATTTGAAGAAGTTGAATTATGTCTATTTGAAAATGAATTAAACTTGACCGGCTTTACCGAGCACCCTGCATATTGTTTCCGAAAGTTGAGATTTCCGAAATTATCATAGTTGACTAACTATTCCTAAGAAAATACTCTTAATTGCTGTAGACTTGCGGGTGGTGAATTAAAAAATATTGTGTAAAATAGGTTATTCTGGAATAACTTGGCAATGCGCAAAGAGCTGAAAATATACTGGGTGATCCATTTAAAAAAATATAACTTTAGTTAGCCAGGCTCTGCTGAATCACGCAGTATGCGAGGAATTAATTTTAAAAGATAGTATTATAGTATTTATCAATATGACTGCAAAAAATAATAGAGCAATTCAAAAAATTGTTTTTTCTGATAGCAATGGACCGAGGGAATCTTGTTAACTTACTATGTATTTGTTATAACTTACGAACCACTACGTATTGTTCGAAAACAAATAGGTTTCCAATTGAATATTAGGTATCCATTTGGAAACAACAAGAAAAAAAATGTTTTTATTATTGAGTTTTGGTGAGAACCGTTATAAAAAAATTGTGATAAAATATTGTCCAACAATAAAAACACTACAGTTTCAAAATATCTCCATGATAAAACAGATAATCCAAAGCATTTTACGTTGAAAATGGTATGGTTGAATAGATCGATTTTTTAATGATCTTTACGGCATAACTTCTGAGTTTGAATTTTTTGAAAGTACTATTTTGATAGAATTCGAGGATGTCAATCAATATGTGACATTTTTTTAAATCTAACTTTGCTATGCTTTTACTGTATAATACAGCGCATTGTTATCTAAAATATTCATACAAAACAATTTTTCATAATTTCATTTCTTCATCAGAAACTCCTAACGGAACTTTGATGTGACTGTTATTTCAAAAGACATATTTTCGCTTCAACTTTGTTAGTACGTGATGTCAACTGTAATGATGCAGAGGTAACCTTTTGTAATGAGGACATTCCACCAACACATTTGATAATTTAAATTTGTAAATCTACTATATCAACGAGGTTGTGACATCGTGACATCATACACAGGCTTGCACTCACAAAAACCGATTTAAACTGCTTAAAATGATATCAATTATCATTTTGCTTCATATACTTTTCGATTTCACGGTTCGATTGGCAATCAGTATTTTTTTCAAAACACTTTCAGAACTATGATAATAAATAACATTTGTCCAAATTTTTTACAAACCCCCTTTTTCAACAGATGAAAAACATCCCCCTGACCGCCTTTCTCTTCCTACCTTCGTTTTTTATTACTTCAAAAAAAATCACACATAGAACTACATCTATTGTGAACAAAGTAAATACTTTCTGTATTGTTTCCGAAGAAGTATTTTCAGCATTCGCTCAACTTTTCAAAATTCTTTTTGAATTTGACGTATATCGTGAGTGGTTTTGTTTCTAGTCCACGAGATAGAGACAAGCGACTATGGACTATAATTGCAAAACGTTACGTACGATATATCAACCGAGAATTTCATATTTTCAGATTCATTAGCGACAAAGGTAAAGCGGGCACTTATGTTTCAATAGAAATAGGTATAATATTCATTTCATAACTGCTTGATTATTCCAAGGTCTGTACAACTAGAAATAATTATTTCTAGCTTTGTGCTGAATCCCCTCACTTGTAGTTTTTCTTGAATATATTGTTTTAAACCTTGTTTATAAACTAAAAATGATTTGATAGTTAGGCCCTTCACCCCAATTTCGGATATATACGGAGGCCATGGCTTAAGTTATCAACGGGTTCAAGAATTGTGTTGCCTTAATGGAAGTAATATGACAAAAATTAAATAAAATACCTTATTACGCCAATTAGGTTTGTTTCAGTCAGAAAAACCATTTCAACATAATCATTCTCATTATTATTTACCAGAAATGGGTTAGTCGGTCAAGCACTCCACCTATTTCAAACACATTCGAATGTCTTACGGAAATAAGATCACAATTCCACAATAATCTTCAACAGGAAATCTGCTCTAGAGTAGTAAGGGGCGAATTGAAATGGAAGAATATTTTTTAATTAGTCAGTAACTTGTTGAGTTTATGAATTTTGAAATATGTTAAAAAAAATTCAAAATATGTTTTCTCCGTTAACGAGCTATCACACCCCTACGAACAACAACCCCCAGAAGTCTAAGCTTGGGCGACCAAGAACTAGCGAGGTCTTACCTTTTAACATGTGATTTCTAACACAGGTTGGACGATAGCAAGGAAAATCGAGCGTTCAGCCTGGGGCTTGAACCATCGACTCACACGTCGGCCGATTGACTGAGTGAACAAAGTATCCACGTCCAACCGACCGTTGAAATTAATGGAAAAATTATGTACTAGCTTTTCCTTTAAATAGTTAACATACGGAAAGCTATCTCTTCACGTTTTAAAAATCTAATTTTTCAAAGAAATAGCTTCGACTGCAAAATTGTAGTTTCATTTTTCAGATAGTGGAAGCTTAATTACTCAAGAAACCTTATTTCATACCAAGGACATATTTATAATAAACTAATTAAAATATATGTGATTTTATTTTTCATTGTATGTGTCAATGTACACCATAAATAATACACTTTCCTGATGGCAATTACATGATATGTAATTGCCTGCTTTTCTTTTAACGAAAGTATCTGTTTCATGAATGGACAAAACAAAGGGATCACACAAAATATGGAAAAAGTGTTCATTGTGAAGACCACCACAAGAATTATGTTTCGACTACTTCGAAGCCGTCTGATTTTGTCCATTTTCCGCAAGTGTATTATTTTTCATGACAGTCTTGTTTCTCGCACTGAATTGTACAGGTCCCTTGCTGGCAGTGTTGCCAACTGGATGAACCATAAAGTCGCTACACATCACCAAAATTCCGGTACACTGCTTCATATTCCGCTACGCTTGTATATCTGACAGTTGGCGCATGCGCCCTATCCAAAATTAAACATCATAGAACTTACAATTTGTGTACCGTTCAGATATAACAAACCTGAACTGTCACTAATGTCAGTAATCAGGAACATGTTAATTTTCAACCGCGCAACTCAGTAGATGGTTCGTAATTTTCTAAATTAACAGCAGTTAATTTTTGAAAGCTGTCGTCTCGACCAAATATTTCTTAGCTTGAAAAAATGATTTTGAAAAGTAAAAATAAAAATCAATTTCTTCACGTACGTATAGTCAAACTGAGATCTTGAACGATAATTCGCGACAGGTCTAATCCATTCTTCCAAGTTGGAATCAGACAACCAATGTTGAGAAAAAGTTTGTTTTCGAGACTTTTTGAACATGTCCCATTTCCGTCAATCAACTGCGGTAGCTCTTTCGCTCGAGTTACAATCAGATGAACTATCTTCCATTTCCACTGTAGTTTGTATGATATAATTCATAATACTCTAGACAGTCGAGACTTTTAGTTTCAAAATATTGGAGGTTATATGGTTTATGATATGAACACAGAACTATATCTTAGTTTATATCTTAGTTATATTTCTGTGGATATGAATGAAAATATCCAAAAATGTTCTTGTCTTTCATCATGTTATGATCTCAGCTATTAAGACTATAACGTATAAGCTGTCGTATTAGCTGTCAGCTTTGAGTGCTGTCCACTGCCTCTTCTTCTTCCACATTTTTTCAATATTGATTATTTATAGAAAATTCCGTTCAAATCCCCAACGCCGCTACCGTCTAATAAGTTCCGCTACAGTTGGCAACTATGCTTGCTGGATGTATGTCATATTTTTCAGGACATAATTTGGGTTGTCCTTAACTTGTTTAAGGACACAAGGACTACAGGAAAATTCTTAAGGCGCTCTTAGAGCGGTACCTTTGCAAAAGTAGTGATACACATTGGATTTGGATCGCTGGAGATTGAATCCATTTGAAAAAACGTTCTCAGGAAGTTTATTCCACATAAACGCCATTCCGCAAATGAAAGAGTTCTTTAACAGTGAAGTTCGAGGTGTACTGAGTTGAACCTCAAAACGATCAGCCACAGTCCGTCGCGTATTTCTGATATGTAACACTCTTGGTAGAATCGACTATACCAAGTCACTTGAACACTTACTGTGGAAGTATATATAGAAGAGAGAAAAATCTCCAACCTTTCTTCGATGTTACAGACTATCAAGTTTGCAAGTGATGTTCGCATCTCCAATCAGGCTCTTTTCTGGGTGGACTCCAGTAGCTTCAAGAACTCCATACATGTGAACAATACTCCAAAGAAAGTCTGATCTGAGCTTTATGAAGCATCAAGAGTTGAGGAGGTTTGTCCATTTTTCTCGTTTTGAACAGTATTACAATCTTTTGTGAAACAGCCTTTGTAATTCCAGCAACATGATTGTGCCAAATATATTGGTGTCCATTTCCACCCCCAACAAACTTATCGAAGCACAAAGATGAATCGTCTGTCCTGACATTATTATCTCTGGTTCGGAGACATTCATCTTTTTCGAAAAACCGATGCCTGGGTTATGTGGCATTGAATTGAACCTAGTTACTTTTACCCCAATTCGAAATCACCTCTAGATCCTCACTATGATATGCAATCTCCTGCTGCTGGTGAAGATGTGCATCTGTCCTGGAGTCCAAATAAATGACGAGATACGTGTGCTGTCGTCAGCAAAGCAATATATTTGATTCTTGGTTTTTTCCAATAAGTCGTTGATATACAATGAAGAAAGGGTTGGAGACAAAATGGATCCCTGGGGAACAGCAGTGTTGATGGTGAAAGTAGTCCAGAGATATCCATTGGCGGTCACTTGTAGGGAACGTGAATTTGTTAAAATAAATAAAACCTTCAGTGTAGAATTGATCAGGATTAAATGAGTTCATTTGTGGTTTTTTCACAAATTTCATGACTTTATTTCAAGTAAAACATTGTGTTCACTATACACCAGCTTAGGAGATGAAGGAGATATTGTGTAGTGATAAAACACATTAGTAGCGACAGATTTCATCACATTCTCCAAACTTGTTGAACGGGGAGGGCTTTCCCGAAAAGATTGAAGGGACATAGAAATAGTTTTTTGAATGAGAAGATCAATTGAATATTTGATGATAAAGGCATAAGCTCAATCATAATTACGACTTATATTATATTTGAAAGAGAAAGGTTGAAAAGTCTTTCTTTTGGGATGCTCGCAGATTCAAGATTTGCTTAATGACTGGATAGAATTGAAAAATTATTTTTTTTGGGATTTGCTGTCTGATGGAAACATCGATAATGAAATAGAAATTTCAAGTGATGTTTGTATGAAAACCCTGGTGGTTTTTTCAGTACATTTACTCATTTCAAGTTGTTTCGATGGTTTAAATCAAAAGATCATAAGTATATATAATTCAATTCGAAGAATTACTCAGAATATAGTTTAGTGTTAGGTGAACACGTCTGAAGAATATTACTGGAGTTTTTTCACAACACCTAACTTATTTTAACACCTCGACACGTGTTTCGATCGCCAAGTGATCATCTTCAAGAGGAAGATCAAACTAATCGCACTTACAAAGTTATCCTTATTTATGCCATAGATGCCTCTTCTAATACCTACGTCTCAAGTGTTAAATCAATTTCACAATATTGCCTTATCTACTAGTCCTAAATTTATTTTACAATGTGTCCTTATGTAATAGTCAGATAAATCTAATAATTAAAATAATATTTTAACAAGCTATATAGTATGCTATTAGATATTGGTCCATCATCGTTATTCATAATATTATTATGTTCATTCATTTCTACACTCTCATAGACATTTAGATGATCCGGTCAAATTAGACTAAAAAATAAGAGTGAAGATACATAAATGTACAACAAGATCTGCAAATGCGTGTAATTGTTCAAAATATAGTTAAAAACAAGATTTTAAAATTCCGAATGATTGCGATGCCTGGAAAAAAATTATTCGAGATCAAAGATCAAAAATCACGAAGAAAAATTGGTTTTTCGCGATTTTCAGGAAAACGGCAATTTTTATCATAAAATAACTTCAGCAAAAATTGTAGATATAAAAATTTTCTACAAAAAATGTGTCAATACTTTTTTTTCTTAGAGCCATCGTTTCTGAGATACGACGAGTCAAAAAGTTGTACAAGTTGTAATCGTCATTATATGTATGAGTATGCCACGTATATACATCTGTACCTGTACCTGTTGACCCTGTATTATTGTTCCAGCGCATGAGTATTACTGCAGCATTTCGAGATGAAATTGAGAAATATTTTGAATATGAATTGGCTCCCTACCCTTTATCGTTGTTTGGTGACCTCGGGATGCGTAAAACACAGAAGTCTGTTGTTTCCAACAGGTCAATATTGAAATTAACAGTACTAAAACGATATACATCTTTGACTGTGGATAGTAACTACATCGTGTTGTGTGGGATAGTGAAGAAACATCTAGCATTATTTTAGATAAATACGTTCAGTATGTACGTAGACTTGGTGCCAGAATTACGGTAGTATTTGATGGCTATGATGATTGCACAAGAAATATTAAAGCTACAGAACAACGTCGTCGAACTTCAGCAACATCTTCATCTTCCGATATTCTATTTGATGAACTTATAACAGTTCCTAACAGCCAACAGAAATTTATTGCAAATACTCACAACAAATCTCGGGTCATTCAATGTTGAAGGATAAGTTTATTGGCGGAAATATATTGGTTAAACAGGCTAATAACGATGCCGACTTATTGATTATTGAAACGGCTATAGATCAATTTAATTTGACAAATACAACTATTGTTGTTGGTGAAGATGTAGACTTACTCGTACTTCTTACTGCTCGAACTCCACCTGAGAAAACTATTTTCTTTCTAATGCCAGGAAAAGCTCAAAGTCAAATCGAAATATATTCGTCAAAAAGTTCATCTACTTTTGCAAAGAGTCAAAATCATGTACTATTTTTACACGCAATAACT
>WOGP01008344.1:0-11267 GCA_015342065.1 Leptinotarsa undecemlineata
AACGGATAAAATATCGAGATTTTCTCTTCGAACTCCGCAGACTCTATCCGGACCACTCTGTCAAGATAGTTGTGTTAATTATTGGAGTCCTTGGTGGAATGATGTCCTCTCTACTCTCGAATCTTAAAATCATACCGGCTTGCCGCACTAAGGCAGAAATCTTAGCCGTACAGATGCAAAAAGCTGTCATTCTTGGCTAACTGCGCTTGCTCAGGGCACATGATTCTCGGACCCAATGATCAATGGTCATTGGTTGATAATGCTGGCGCGCTTTCCAGAATGTATCGGGGCTTCGAGGGATATGGCCTGACCAGCGCACACTACGGTAAAAAGAAAAAAGGTCTTTGATCAATTTTCAATTAATTTTATACATGAAAACTGAATAAGTAAATGGGCGAGATTCAGTATACAGACTACTATATGTCAAGTCAGAATAAACAAAAAACATTGATTAATTTTGAATGCTCTTACGTTACATATAATATAAACGTTGGTCTCACTAAATTCATAAATATCCGATCGAATTGGTGATGAAAACTAGTCAAGGAAAGATTTTTTTCAACATAGGTGTTGCTAAATTAATAATTTTCAGATCGTACTGGAGATGAAGAGTGAAAACATAGTTCACTATTGAAAACAAAAACAATAAAACTTGAAAATAAAAATAGACTTTACTATCTATCGAGAAATGTGATGATACGCGTCCGGAAAGTCGATAACGAGAGTTCTTTCATATGGTATGATGGTATATTAGTCATATTTGGCAAAGTGATAAGAAAATGATCATCTGTAAAAATCTGTGTGAAACATTTTAGCAGTGAGCAAACTTTTTTGTGGAATATTAATATTATGTACATACATACAACTATTTTGGAGTTGATTTTAAAAACATCGCAGTTATTCACAACTGTCTATTTTGATAAATCAGTTTGAGATTATAGCATGGTTTTTGTGCTAATATGATAAGAAAATCTCTTATCTGGGCCAATCCACAAACCCAGATTCTTAACTTTATTAGAAAGTGTTGAAGGATCCCGCCCAATCTGAATGCTACCCAAGTTGTTTGCAAGTTGTTCTTTCATTCTCTTTATCAAAAACGATTGTAAGGGTTTTCTTTTATTCAGTTTCAGACAATGGTTCATAGAAACTTGGTCAAGATTATGCAGATCAAAATTCAAAGCACTGCTTGCCTGAGAGTACTCTTCAGGTTTGAATGACGAATATATTTGTGTATCATTCGCATAATAGTGATGTGTGCATGATAGTATACAGGCTGGAGAGTAGGAGCTCCAATGCTGACCCTCGTGGTACTCCTTAATCGATTTTCAACTATTCAGAGCCTTTTCCACCATATAGTACTGCCTGAGAAAAATTTTCTGCTAATCCCTACGAAATCAAAAATTGCTTGTAGTAATCTGTGATTGAGTCTGAAAGTAAAATATATTTATAGTGATAAAATGGTTTGATTGAAAAACTGATGCGGAATTTATGTTGACAATATGTACTTGTTCGTCGTGATTATCATGTGTATGTATGTATTTGTAGGTACCTTATGCTAAACAAATTACCTTCTTGAAGAATATAAACTTTGCATCACATATCACAAGATTTCAATGATCAACCCTATCTGATTTTGTTGAAAAACACATTTAATATTTCGCTACTTTGGAGTCAGACACTAAGCAGTTCTATGTAGATTGAGTTCAGTCTTATTTTGCAATTGTGAATTATCCTGCATAACTGAAAATTTGCATGTGCTGAAAATAGCATAATTTTTCTGCAATACTTTGTGATCACATTATATATCCGAAATCGCAGTTCTCAATATCAGCTCTAGCCGTTTTCTTCACCAACTCAACTTATCGAAAAACATGTGGGTTACTTACATTAGATTTCGTCGATGTACTCTTGAAGTAAATGGTGATTGGTACAATTCGGGAACAAACTTCAAATGGGTTAGACATGTAAATGCTAATTTATAATTTGTTTCTTTTGTGCCACTATCAAAAAAGTATTATTTCAGTTTGAAACATTAAATTAACTTCAGAAAGGTGTGTCTCGGAGACATTAAAACTCGTCGCTTCCGATGACCACACATCCGCTATAATGAATAAGGATAATTTCACAGTGAGGTTCGTAACATATACCGGGTGGTGCTACAAATCAAAGCAGCCAAAATCAGCTTAAAAATATTCTTATATCAAATTACTACATCATCTCTCAATCGCGTTCCCATTTTCCCATATCAAGATAAAATAGACCAAATTATGTTTCGATTCCATTACATTACAAATTTACGCAATTCAAATCTAAATTTGAACCAAAAATATATTCCTTGAAAATAAAATTTTATTTATTTATTTTTTACCCGGAGAGTTTGAATAAAGCCCCTGCAAACGTTTCAAATCAGTGCCTTGTGTGTTTTTAAGTATCCAGCAGCTGAGAAATCCTAATTATTTTCATATTTCTCAAGGACGTGCATTTGTTTTAATCAAAATGTGAAAGGTCATGACGCAATAAGTTTGAATTTCATTAATGATCATAACTGATAATCATCACACTCATTTCTGATTTTAATTGTCTATTGTTAAAATGTTACAAAAACTTGGATTTATTTTGATACATTCAAAAAATATCAGATATTTAAATATACAGTGCATTTCTTTAATGTTCCCCCTTTTATTTTTGAAGGGGTCAACTCAAAAAATTGAAATTTGGGATAATGGAATAATTGCATGAACACTATTTCAAAGTGAAACTGACAGATGAAACTCTCAAGGTCTCAAGATGTCGACTGAGCGTCTTCGGGGAAGAAAATCAAATGGAAGGGGGGTCTTGTAACACATGCTTCACAACCCAAAAATATAATGTCAATATTTGCAACTGCTACAAAATGGCCGAACTTTTAATAATTGTCTGAATATATTGACATTTAACTACATAATATGAGGTAATAAGCTTGAGGTCAGTTTAGATAATGGTCAAAATGGTTGCCTCAAACTCCTTGACCTACGAACAGCTTGTCCGATATTTCACACCGGAAATTTTCGAACAGAGTAACGTCAATATCTCTACGAATATTTATGCCATATGTCATCTGCCATATGTCCAATATCGAAGCAGGTTCAGTTTCGTACACCTACAAATAGCCCCTTGAAAAAATCCAAACGTGTAAAATCTAGCGAGCGAGCTGCCATTCTGTAGGACCTCGACGGCCAATCCAACAACCGGGAAAAATAGTATCTAAATAGTTTCTTCCTTATCTGCAGTGATGTGGTGGTGCTAAATCTTGTTGGAATACGGCGAAGCGAATTCGTTAGAATTCGCTTCTACGATTTCAGTGATGAGAGGGTCAAGAGTAGTTTCCAGCATATTCAAATACAGTTTTCCTGTAAAATTTTTATCAATAAATAGAGATCCTACAATATGGTTTCCCAATATTTCTGCCCAAACGTTAATTTTTACTGGATATTGGGTATGTGTTTCCCTGAAAACGTGAGGGTTGGTGTTACTCCAATAACGGCAATTTGGTCTCTGAAGATTGCCGTTTGAAAAAAATTCACTGAAACAAATATTGTGGAGATAGGTAGGATGCCTTGCAATGGTTTTCGTCATGATTTCGCAGAATTCTGCTCGATCAGGGTCATCTTCAGTTAATTGGTTTACCAGGAATAGACGGATGATCTGGGGACTTTTTGTTATGTACACTACTGGTAGTTGTGAATTTGTATACAAGTTGCCTCGAATATTTTCTACAGATAGGACGATTCGGAAAACGTTAATTGAAAATCCTTTCGGTCTTTCGGTCTCGAATGGTTTCGGACCATTTTAGAGATTGTTGGCGTCGTACTTTTCTACATTTATTTGGCGTTTTCATAAACAAAAACTAACTTAACAAACCTTATCGGTTTGTTGGAAGTGTGATATGGCAGATAAAAAGGAATAGTTCTAGAGTTATCGACATTAATGTGTTTCAGACATTTTGTAGTAGATGAAGATATTGACATCATATTCTAGAATTGTGAAGTATTTGTCAGGAGCTTCAAAATAATGTGTCACAAGACCCACCTTTCCATTCAATTTTTTTTCAGATGGCGCCCAGTTGCCATCTTGAAAGTTTTATATGTTATATGTCAAATATCCCAAAATATCACAAATTATTTAAATTTTTTGAGTTGACCAGTTCAAAAAATAAAAGGGAGAGCACATTAAATAAATGCTCTGTATATAATCATAAAGTACAATTAGATTATATTCTGATTTGCCCTCATTACCAGGAAATAAAAACTCTGGGATGATATTGAATAACCACCTGTTACTTTTTCAATTCTAAAACACGAAACAGGTTGTTTTCTTTGTATTTCTCTCAATAATGCCGATAATTTTAACCGCCAACTCACTCATTCATTCTGACATCATCAAAAGGAAGTAGGAAAAACTGTCGTGAAATTAATATACTTTGGACCTTATGATCGACAGTTATTAATAATGATATCGATACCTGGACTGGTAGACATGAGACGTGGCCATTTTAGACGAGCTGATGAATGCAGTGTCAAACCAGGATGGCAGGTATACATAATTTTGTAGCAGTGAGGAACCTTTGGGAATGTCCAGTGGTGGAACGAAAAACGAAACTTAACAACGCTGAACATACCAGAGGTTTTCTAAGGGCGATTTTGTCTATTCGATACGAATTTTATAATATATCACAGTCCTAGAACTGGGTATAATATCATAAAAATTCACAGTTTTTTATCGACTTTTTTTTTGGTATTTCAACCTTTCTTAGCCTGACAAATATAAAAATTGTAACGGACAACTTTATACACGTGTATTAAGGAAGAAACTGTTTAACCCACCCCGATGAGTTACTGCTTGAATTCAAAATATGTTATATACATCAGTAACTTGTATCTAATTGATAATTTTTCCTATATAAAAGAGCTAAAAGGTCATACAGATAATAATCTCAAGATAAAAAAATTATACAGATACTCATCTTGAGATAAGATAATCATACAGATATCTATGTTGAGATAACGTAATCATATATATACTCATCCTGAGTAATATCGTTAACCAACGTTTCAGCCAAATCAACTGAATGGTATTTTACAATGTTTTTCCAAGAAATCATTGATGTAATTCTTTGAATGAACATAACTTTTGATGAGATACATCTATAGCCGCACGTAAAACCTATTGCTGGCGTGGAGACTCTTGTCGTGGCGACGGGTTTCCATGCGAAAGCGACTGTGCAATTCTCTTCCCACTTGTTCGGCGTTAGGCTATCTCTTCCGCCATATTGATTACGGCTACCTGAAGTGTATATAGTTGTCTTCACTACAGTGTACATAACCTGTGTTTTGTAAAGATATTCAAAACGAAATATGTCTGACACCAGATGCGGTCCCCAGCGGGGCATGCACAAAATATGTGATCTGCTGTTTCATCATTTTCCAGAGGCGACACACACGGTCTTCCGATACTCCGAGTCCGAGTGCATGTGATGATTCAAATGACAGTGACCTGTAAGAAGGCCTTTTAGACATCGTATATAGTTCTTCCGTATTGCAGTCCCAACAACTGTTTGGTATCAAGCTTCGAAGGGTGAATAAATGCCTTGGAAGATTCTGCCAGGAGTTCGTGAATCTTCTTGCCATCCAGGTGTTCATTGTTTGTTTGGCAAAGCCTAAAGCGATGCCCAGGTTCTGGTCCGATGAAGCTGCTTGCAGCACCCTCCTTAATTGCAAGGGATCCAGCAGCCTCATAGCCTTCCAGGCCAGTATGGCCAGAAATCCAGACCAGAGACAATCTATTGTCTTTCTATCGAGGAGAGTCATTTTTGGCAATTTGCTACCAATTTAGACTCGGTAGGAGCCAAGAGCTTTCAATGGAGTTATTTTCATTTAAACTACCTCAATGAGAGTAACCTACAAATTCAGAAAGGTGCTCTCCAAGGCACGATTTTAGTTCGTGACTTACTTAATTCTGGAAATGAATGTGAGCAACAAAGAAAGCAAAATCACACTACGACAATCTATCAAATCATATATATTTCATAATTAAAGTGTGCATTCATCTGTCAGTAAATGTAAAATCTAATCTGTTGATAAATTAAAATTTACCCAATTTCCATAGCAGAAATTTTTTTTTAAATAATTATTGAATAACTTTAATTTCATTTTCATGAAAACTAATGCAGTGAAACACTTGCTTGAATAAAAAATTTCATAAAGACTAACGAAATTGTTTTTTAAAATCAGCTGATAGCGATTAGCGCATAAATGTTTTTCTCATTTGATATTAACAGGAACATCAAAAAACTAAAAAATACATTAATTTTCGAATGATGGTGGAATTTCTATTCAAACATTTATCATCGATATTTATAATTTAAGATCTTTAGCAATATGTTGCTATAACTAGTTAAGATTCTTGAGTTAACTAGTGTATTAAAGTTACATAAAAATGTTTTCATTTATATTTTAATTACACATTTTTATAAATATTTCAGTACACATCAATCATCACATGAACCAATTGAAATGAATTAAACTCTAGTCCATTATCATTAGTTTTATCCAAATAATGAACAATAGATTGACCAAGTATATGTAAGGACAAATAGAACAATTTTCCATGACTTCGTCTTTGGTAATGTCTACCGCAGTATAGACGAAACGTCAAGTTTAAGAACCCATAGACTGCGGCCAAAAAAACCGAATAGTTGCCTCGACATACTTTATAGATTGTTCACGTAGAAGAATTTTCTTAGTATAGATAAATTTATACAGAATATATTAGTTTGCATTTCATGATATAGAAAATGATTTAAAAAAAAAAAACTAGTGTGAAACTTCAAGTTTGTATGTCACTCCCAGTCCAAAGTACCTGAAAACCAGATATTATTGAACACTGGTTATATAGTAATAATTTAAGAACCCAGAGTTGTAAAAATATCAAATGTCACTATTGCCAATGAGATGATGCAACCTATACCCAGCTTATGTGTAACTCTAATTTTACGTTGCCATGAAAGGTCAGAATCACTACTACCTTTTCATTTTCAACAAATGATGTCGTTATTCCATAGACTTCCCAATCGTGATCTATGAATCTAGATCGTGGCATGCCGTGATCAGGACGATGTTATAGTTTTTTAAACAGTGTCAGTTTAGTTGTACAAAATGTTTGAGGCAGACGAGCATTCATCACAACCGTGTCTAATATATCTGGACGTTTTTGTCAGATAAAATTGATTATATGCGCATATGGACGGGACGCGCCCATCCGATGTGGTTATTAATGATACATATCTTTTGAGTGAGTTTTTAAATGGAACGTAGCGTTGACAACGTCAAGATCATTACAATAAATTCTCATTTTCAAAATAGGAATTACAAAGAATAATCGCAAAAGAATATCTTGGAGGTGTAAGTCCATGGAAAAAATTTCAACTTCATTCGAATATTACCGCTAGTAATTTTTGTAGCTCGTAAAATCAGTTTGCATTGAAATTTGAATGAAATGATGTTATTCTCATTTAAACTCCCTTAATAACAATAACAAAGTATGGCACGGTTTTGGGGCCTGTCTTACTTAGGTGTATGACTTACTTAGGTTAGGTTAGGTCAAAAGTGGGTGAGTCTATGCGACTATACACCGCTACCTGCAAGGGTTTATTGTGGTATTACACCTATTGACACTCGACCAAACACACCCAGCTTCTTAACAAAGCCGATTAGTTTGTGTGGTGAGTGGTCTTTCAGGTCAGATGGTTGGAGTACGGCTCTACTAAACTCTGAAAACCTGAATCGGTATCCAGCTGAGCAGGCACACACTGTCTTCCGACAGTCTGGGTCTCTGGATATGATGATTCAAATGATAGTGATATGTACGAAGGCCTAATAGACATCGTAATTCATTCCTATTGCAATCCAACAACTGTTTGATATTTCGAAGGGTGAATAAACGCCTTGGAAGATTCTGCTAGAAGTCCATGAATCCTCTTGCCATCCAGGTGTTCAATGTTAGTTTGGCAAAGTCTAAAGCGATGACAATGACAGGTTCTGGTTCGATGAAGCTGCTTGCAGCACCCTCTTTTGCAAGGAAGCAGCTTTATTGCCTTCCAGACCAGTATAGCCAATGGAGTTATTCTCATTATAACTACCTCAATAAGAGTAACCTACAAATTAAGTATGGTGCTTTCCAAGGCACGGTTTTAGGATCTTTTCTTTTCCAAATCTACATCAATGACTTACTTAATACAGATCTTGATGGTAATCTTTATTCTTATGCAAATGTTTTCATAGAAACATTTTCAAAAATGCAAATGCACACTTGAATTAAATAGAATAACATAAATGAAATATTTAGGAATTTATGCAGATTTTTGCCAGAAGTGGAAAATCATTCACTTGAATTAACAAAAAATTTTAAAAATATTCAAATTCCTGAGAAATATATTTGAAGTGAAAATTTCATTTATATTTTAGCATATTCCAATATTATGATGTATGGAATTATAGCCTGGGGAAGATTTAATAAAATTTGTCAAGTCGACAATAGAAATAATATTTTAAAAAAACCTTTTAGATTTCCATCAAAAGTTTTATTCAGAGAATATGTTATTTCAACTCTTAGAGAAACATTCTACAAAATCAGTACCATTCATATAAAAAACATTTTGTAAGTGCTGACATAATTGAACATCAGTATAATACAAGATCAAATACCAATAAATGCTGTCAAATTGCTAAATGTACAATTATTTGTAAAATTTACAATATATTTGCACGAGAAATCTGAAAGTTGAAATCAGTAGCATTCAAACAAATTCACACGATTGGATATTACATGTACCTACTGACATGAATATAATTCAGTTTAACAGATAATTTATCTCATCCTTATTCATGATACATTTCTTCATTTCAATTTATTTTTATTTTTTTGTGATCAATATCTATTAACAGTTGACATTATATTTAGTTTTCAATTAACCCAATCAAACACAGGTGTTTACACTCAGTAGACTGTGTTGAAATATTATACATGTACTATTTTTTTTATATTTATAGTCATTCATTTGTATATTTGTTCAATTTTACTTTTCAAAAAATTTGAACTTTATTTATTTCCTGAAACAATAAATACCTTTCGAAATAACTATATGAATGAAACTAATGAATGAAAAGTATTTGGTTTTTTACTTCCTACAACTGCAATGAAATCTCCCAATAAAAATATGTAGACAATGCAGAGAAGTTTCTTTCAAATAGAAACTGCAGAAGAAAACCCTTTCGAAAAAACTACATACTTTTACCTTTTCTTGAAAACTTTGACAATGATCTTATTATTTCGATTACAGATTGTCTAATATATTGTAGGTTATAAACTACCTGTAGAAATGATGACAATGACATTTTTTGCGTTTCTATAGAATTCCTGGTCATGATTGTATCGACGAGTGAGTATCCTCCCCCATTCCCCCTGCCGGGTTGAGTGCCCTGAAATAGAAGTTTCCCTCCCCCAGCTCGTTAGCGAGGAGAACCTACTACCCCACTCCATCCACCCCCGCTCTCCGAGCGGTCCTCAACTTACTGATGGGCACTTCAGCAAAATTGACATCTGACCTCTTTTGGTCAAAAGTCGGCCACTTTGCTTATGGAAGGAAGTAAGCTAATTGACCTGTGATTGTCTGGGAATAGGTGGTTGCCTCTGATGCTGTCTGAGTATAGCATTTATGATGTTGGTTATGGCTGCTATACCCTTGCGCTGTAGTACTTTCAGTGCCCGGTTTGGTATGTGGTCAGAGTCTGGTGCTTCCGTCAACAGACAAAATTAATTGGAACTAGTCGTAAGCTCTAGCTGCAGTTGATTCAGAAGGATGTCCACTGCGCCACCTGCAGACAAAGTCCGGAAACAACTCTACATACACAAACTCTGGTGTCGGAGTCAGAATAATAAACATATTCGGGAGAGGTGCATATGACATGCCCAAATTCAGGTGAGAAAGTCGTACGTGCATATGAGAGGCAAGGGGGGAGGTGTTTTTCACCCGAGCTTAGGCATGTCATATGCACCTCTTCTAAATATGTTTATTATTCTCTGACTCCCACCCTGGAGTATGTGTTTGTGGAGTTGTTTCCGGACTTTGTCTGCAGGTGGCACAGTGGACGTCCTACTGAATCAACTGCAAACAGAGCTTATGATTGATTGGAACTAATTCTGTTTGTTCGGGATACTCGGGAAATTTAGGCTCTCTTCCGTAAAAGAGAACTCTCTATCCATTTCTTGGTGGTAATTGTTGTTTATTGTTGATTGTATACATGTCTTCCACAAAGAAAAGCTCTCTATCTATGTCTTATGCAAGACATAGACAGATGTTTAAGTTGATAGGAGGTTGATGTTTAAGTTTTTTTCCATGCTGAAGTATTGACAAGTTACTAATCAATAGAACATTTTCCATTGTTAAAAATGTTTCAAACTAGAGAGTTTGCCCCTGCTACACCTATGAAATCAAATTTATTTATCATTTTTGATATAAGAATGCATATATGACACGTAATATTTCACAAAAGATATTTTATCTAATATCACTTACATCTATAACAACACATGTTACTCAAAAATGCTATTTTCATACTTTTTCAGGGAATAAAAATAACTTGTTACCAAAAAGTCTTTGACTTTTTTTTCAATTTGAGAAAATTTTTTTCACTTCTGATACTGTGGTAATAATGTAATGAATCTGAAGCCGGCCTTGACCGTACCGCGGAGGAATGCGATCGACGAACGCCAAAGAAAGGAACGGATTAGTACCGAAACCGGTAGATGTCTCCAGAATGTTCGTCAGGACTATTTAAGATCGGATTCTCGCTCAGAGGGGAAGTCTATAGCTAGAAAGTGAATTGTGCGGATTAACAAACAGTGAAGATAAATTACTTGTTACTAAGTGGTGAATATAAATTAGTTGTGTTAGTGAAGTATTGTTAAAAATAAATTAGTTA
Organism: Leptinotarsa undecemlineata; assembly: GCA_015342065.1. Lineage (NCBI taxonomy): Eukaryota > Metazoa > Arthropoda > Insecta > Coleoptera > Chrysomelidae > Leptinotarsa > Leptinotarsa undecemlineata. The sequence continues at coordinate 11,019 of WOGP01008344.1, forward strand.
AAAACAGTTATTTCTTTAATTCGTTACAATGGGTGTCAGAAGTAGGATTTTTAAAATAAATTAGTGAGCGCTTGGTGGACAATCTTTAAATTACGGTGAAATTGACTATAAAACTCTCGCGTAAGGACTGGTGATTCATTGTGTTTCGCGAAGTGGACAGTACCGGACTACGGAAACATAAACTGATAGACTTTTTTCGCGAAAAATAGACTTGTGAAAATAAATAAGTATTTCGGACTCGATTGAAAT
>WOGP01008345.1:0-11267 GCA_015342065.1 Leptinotarsa undecemlineata
CTATTGATTGGATGCACCCAATGTAGTCGATTACGTTTCTGCCTTTTTTTACGACGATAAATTAACCATAATGCCAAAATTTTTGTCCGATTTGATGCGACGCCCTGTGCTCACTCCGACATCACGATAAATACTAACAATAATATGTCGTTATGTGTGAAAGCTAGTAGTTACGATAAACGGTCGTCCGACTTTTTACCGGACGACCAAAATCGTATTGTGTGAAAGGAGCGTTAGCTGTAAACAATACTGTTTTTAGGTAACATTCGGCGCCACCTGATACGGCCACTTCACAGCAAATGAGATAACATGAAAATAGTTGACTGACAAGAGATGTCAAAATGTGTTTTTACAGAAATATTAAATTTTATCTATTTTATTATGAAAACGAGACAGTTGTACAAAAAACTTTTTATGATAAAACCTTACTTTTAACACTCATATCATAAATAGATATTAAAAGTGGTACAAGATTTTTACAGAAGATCGAATAGATGTGAATGAGGAATCGATCCTGGACACCCCAGCACATTAACAACCGATGAAAAAGTTGAGAATCGGGAGAAAATCGTTATGGAGAATTATCGAATCATTATCAGAGAAGTTGTGGGAAAATTTTACATTATGGGATACTCGCGAATTTTCGCGATTTTTTTGTGATGATACTAGGTGATGGTACGAATTCAGAACACTTTTTATTTTTTGTCGGACTCGATTAGTTTTCGAGTTATAGTCTGTCATAGTTTGTATGTCATATTTTATCATTTTTTTAAGCAATAAACGATTGCAATTCACAATTTTTTTTATTCAACACATCTTTTTCCACATCATCGCACTATTTTCCATCCCTTTTCATTCACTTATAGCAAAATTTCTTGAAATTAGATTGAAATTCCATAATTTGTCACATGCTAACCTAACCTAACCTAACTCAGTGTACTTACTTTAGAATTAAAAAATAAAATTATGTATACTCAACATTTAACCTGACCTCCGAATTCTAAATTGAACGTATTTTCGAATAGTCAAACTTAATGCAATTCATAAAATGTGATTTGTGTGCACCTGACAAATTATGGAATTTCATTCTAATTTCAGAAAACTCGGCAATAAGTGATTGAAAAGAGACAGAAAAAGGTGCGATAATTTGGAAAAAGTTGTGTCAGATAAAAAAATATGTAAATTGCAATCGTTTATTGGTTTAAAAAAAGGTAAAATATGACGTCTCACGAACTTTGACTAGCTATATCTCAAACTAATTGAGTCCGACAAAAAATAAAAAGTGTTCTGAATTTCTACTATCATGTATCCCAGAAAAAAATCGCGAAAATCCGTAAGTATCCCATAAAGTAAAATTTAGCCGAAGTTGCTGAGGAAGTCGGCATATCGGTTGGCTCATGTCATGCAATTTTTTAGTAAATTTTAGTCATGAAGCGTGTGACAGAGAAGTTCGTTCCAAAAAAACGTTGTATGAACATCGCTCAGGAATTGTTCAATGAAGTCAATAACGATCCAGATTTGCGTAAAAGGGTCATACCTGATGACGAATCATGTGTATATGTTTATGATATCAAAACACAAGTCCAATAGTCCGAATGGAAAAGTCCAGGAGAGCCAAGACAAAAACAGCACGCAAAGTTCGATCAAATGTCAAGGTTTTGCTTCAAGCACCGTGGCGTAGTGCATCGGGAGTTCATGCCACATGGTCGTACAGTCGTTGTATTAATTTTTTTTCCTATATCGTAAGTTTCCTATTCTTTCTGTCAGTGAAGAAGTAGAAAGACAACAAGGTTTGGTCCTGTAATTAAGATTGTAGACCGAAAGTCCATGCTAAAATTTTACGGAATCATTTGATACCATGATAGCTTTCATTTTCTACTGAAGTAGAAACCGTTTTTATGAAATTGGTGTGAATCTTGAGAACGTGACAACACAAATCGAAGGGAAATTTAATTTGTTAAAAATTGTTATGAGGCTTTTATGAATTTAGATACTAATTACGACTGAAATATTTCCCGACCAAACGCCATCCACAAAAGTGGAGCAGGCAAATAGGAAGTATTTTAATTTCCGAAAAATTGAACTCATGCCGTACAAAAATTAGTGGGTGCAAAGGATGGTAAACGTAAAAGCAACCACCTACCTACCCTAGATGTAGGTCAAGGGTAAACCTAATATAGGTCTAGGGTAGCCTAGACCTATATTAGGGTGGTGATTTGAATATTCATAAAACTACTTTTAAGAGTAGGGGTCGGCAAGACAAGAATTCTGGTCTTGATAACAACTTCTTGTCTTGAGGAAAAATCAAGAAATTTAAGAATCTTGTCTTGATGTTTTCTTGACGTCTTATATCTTGTCTTGTCTTGACTCAAGAAATTTCAAGATCTTGAAATTTCATGATTACCCGGTCCGGTTATTCGCGAACGCAAAATTGATGTGCAGTTGCATGCTTTATCAAATTTAGTTAAGTAAGGTTAATATTACAAAGTAGTAGTCTGTAACGGTTTCGTTATATTTCTGATGCGAGTTTGTCAATATTGGTGATAAAAAGTACATTATACTAAAAGTATCTCTTATTTTTTATCATGAGTGACAGTGACTCTTCAGGAAATAGTATGTCTGCTGAGTCATTTGGACCCGATTCTGGCCTAGAATATTTACCAAAAAGCAATAGGCAGAAACGTAAGCATTACGGTTCTAGAAAATATAAAATAATCAGTGAGACTGACGCAACTGACTGCTAGTGCGAGTGTGAATACTGAGAATGACAATAATGCGATAGTGGCAGTAGCAGGAAAAAGCAGCAGCATTTATCAATGCAGGATAGTGGTAGTAGTAGTAGTACTAGAGGCTATACTGGCACTACAGGTAGAAAACAAAAATTTGTGACTTTTTTTAAATTGAGGTGAACACCAGTACCAATGGCAAAAACCAAAATGGTAAAACAGCCAAATGTATACCATGTTTTCAAAAACATAATAAAAGTGTTTACACCTAAAAATTAAATATTTTGGGACTTTGGGGTTGAAAATAAAACTTGAAAGCAAAGCATGGGATGTTATTTGACAAAGAATTTTCTCAAGGAGTGTCTGATTTAAGCAAGTGTCAATGTTCTGCGTCCAGTGACAGTGGAAATATGTAATATTATTTTAGATTGGATAAACCGTCAGAGTAAAGAGAATGTTAGTTGAGATTCAATAGAATAATGCCAAATTTGTTATTTAAAATAAAGTCTTGGATTAAGTAAATATCATTTATTATTTTTAATTTATATTTTTGAAAAACGTTTTAGCAAAAAGTGCTCAATAAATTGAAATATGTTTTGTTACGTCAAAATATATTATCTTTTTCACCAATAAATACGTTTTAAAGTTTTCATTGTTAGTCAAGATATTTCAAGATATGTTTTTTCTTGACAAGAAATCTTGGTATTGACATAGAATTTATTGTCTTGTCACCAAGACGAAATTTTCAAAAACTTGGCGACCCTTACTCAAGGGTAACTTTTTTATTCAAGAATTACAAATTACTGTACGGGATTAGACAGTCAGACACTATGTAATATTTCACCTTTTCGGGGGAAAAATGTTGAAAAATTTATGAAACTGAAAGAAAATCCTCTTATTTGAAATATGTACACAAAATACGAATGTTATACAATGCGGACGTAAAAAAACGTCCCTCTAACTAAACTTTCAAACAGGAATTAATAACAAGGTCAGTATAACTTTTAGTACTTCTTGGTGAAAAGGATTTTTGACAAATCGATCCTGGGTTTGCAGTGTCATCCCTAAAGTATGCACCGTATGGGAAACTTCTTTATTAAGGGTTTTTCGACAAAATATTATTCCTGATAAAAGTTTGTGCATCCCCTAAAACTAAGCATGCACCAAGAAAATTGAGTAAAACACACGTAATATACGGGGAACCTTCAAATATTTCATTTTGAGACAAGAGTAAAGTACTGTTATTTTGAAAAATTTCGGGAAATGTTATTTAGAAAAGATGTTGCTTATTTTTTTACCTTTTTTTTTAAATGGGGAAAACGAAAAGAAAAATGTGCTAAAACGATAAATAGGTAGCATGCAATATAAGACGTTTTATTTTAAAAGCCTGCAATATTACAAATTACACAACTATGGTGTTAACCACGGTAAATTTTTTTGAAGAGTAAAATAATTTTCAAAGTTTTTGGTGCAAAATTATCTTTATTTTTTGTAACACCCAAAATTATACAGTATTGTAACAAGAATTCAATGATATAAAATCACAAAACATCAAAATGAAGTAACTCGTTGCTTTTCCGGAGATTATTTTGGAGAATTATTTTGGACATACCTATTTTATTTTGATGTTTTGTGATTAAATATTATTGAAATTAGGTTTTTGTTACAAAACTGTATAATTTTGAGTAATTTTCGGTGTTACAAAATATAAAGATAACTTTGCACGAAACACTGAAAATTATTTTACTCTTCAAAAAAATTTACCGTGGTTACCACCATTAATGTGTAATTTGTAATATTGCAGGCTTTTAAAATAAAACGTCTCATACAGGATGCTGCCTATTTATCTTTTTAGCAATTTTTTTCTTTTTGTAGTCACCATTTAAAAAAAGGGTATAAAAAATCAAACTTCACTTAGATGACCATGACCTCAAATCTATAAAATCTATATGTATTTTTCAATGCTGAACAACTTTTCTAAATAATATTTTTCTAAAGTTTTCAAAACAAGAGTTCTTTACTCTTGTCTCAAAATCAAATATTTGAAGGCTCCTCGTATATTATGTGTGTTTTACTGTATTTTGTTGGTATATGTTTAGTTTTAGGGGATGCAAAACTTTTATCAGGAATAACTTTTTGTCGAAAAACCCTTAATAAAGAAGTTTTCCATATGGTGCATACTTTGGGGATGACACTGTATGAATAATTTCAAAATTATTTGAAACAGTTTATCCCAATGATTGTTCATCATTCACCTCCTGGCAATAATGAAATCTGGAGTTAATTTTTCATAAGTTATACTACCGAACCGTTTATCCATAGTGTAAATAAGTTATACGAATAATTTAAGAAATAAATAGGTTAGTACCTAAAATAATTTAACGGAATAAATAATAATAGATGAAAACAAATTTAGAAAAATACCATTAGATTTTCCACTGATATTACATTTCAACAAGATGAAGCATCTTATTATGATCGGCTAGTTCAAGTATGCCTGATGGACGACAGTTATCCAAATCCGTAAATAGGCAGGCGAATATTTCAATATTTTCAATAATATATTCCATATTTACACCAGAACAAAAATGCTGACTTCAGAAGCGTTTTTACTAACCAAGTTAGCATCATCGGAAAAGGAATTTAGTCTTAATCATCTCCTGATGATGCTAAATTGTTTAGCGAAACGTGCGTTGAGAAACAGTAACTTTGTTCGGTGAGGAAAAAGTATTTACAATAGATTCACTTCATGCCAGAGGCTACAAATTCCACTTATCGAAGTGACAGAGTGTTAGTGGAAAAAATGTACTACTTGCTGATAACTCAGTGAAAATCAAGAGCGCTGTCGTTCAGTACATCGTAAATCTAGGAAATACATCAATCGCGGCATCCCTCGCCAATAATAACTAGACAGCGAAGATGGCCTTCTTTTTTATGATAGGCAAATACGTCTGGATTGTACAGAGGCCTGGATGCTGTTTTTGAGTGTATTGAAAGAAAAATATTAGTCAATAACTGTTAGAAATATACCTATTATGTAAGCCAATAAGAAGGTCTCAAAATTGGCAAGAAAAAATCATATTGAAATCATTTCTGACATATATTTTCTTCCGGTATACAATTGATGCGTAATCTTAAATATACGACATCATAATGTTTTATAATTTTTTGTTATTTTTGATGATGATTTGAAAACGTTCGAAGGAAGAGAATTGATAAGTATACCATTACAATACGATAATACTCTAATAAGAAAATGTACAGCTTACATTTTTCATTTTTCTTCCATGTTTAAAAAAAAATTGATTGATGATAAATTAACAAACATTTATTTACATAGACCTAAAGATATTTCAAAATTCAATGAATTTGTTTAAAACTCAATAATGTCCAACAAGAAAACTGAATGCAACAGTAATTGTCACTTTTCATTTCTACTGAAGATTTTGAATTTCAAATGACAATTTGGAATCGATGCCCTACAAGAATAAGTGATCTTCAACTCTAACTCTAGGGTAGGGAGTTGATCTTATGGCATGATGAAATAAATAATTTTTGTTAATATAAAAAGAAATTGATGAAATCCGTCTAAGAATTTATAAACTTTACATCTAAAGGTTACTTTTCCTCAGATGAAAATTTTTCATATCTTCTAGTCCTACATTTGTTGTAAGGCGTTGGGTTAGGAAAGATCTGCGTCGTAATATGTATTTAATTAGTATAAAAGAAAAACAAAAATAACTCTCACCCCCCTGGAGTACGGTTTTCATTTTTCCAATATTTTCATGTGCATCACTCTCAACTGACATTAGGTTGGAAGTTTTTTTAGGAATACAATACATATTTTTACATTTTCGTAATCGTAAAGTACAAGTCTTCCAAAAATATCTTCTTTTCGGATTTTTGTTTAACCAGTTATAGAGAAGTTATACAAAAGTATAGTAGTAGAAATCTAAACTAGCATTTCAATATTTTTGGTCTTAACAAATTTGAAATGAGAAGTACAAAATCTGTATATGACGTTAACTTGATATTGAATTCACGTCTAGATGACTCTTAGGTTAAGTAAGTTCGGGATATTCATCATTTTCGTTATAAATACGTTCTGGACAGTTCCTAGAAGACTTTCAATTCTCCTGACTTCCAGATAATTATTGAAGTCAAGTTTTCATTCTTCGAATATCTATGAATTCAGAAGAATGTAATTTGATGAATCTGTATATATTTTCAGGTCCACTGAATGACACTCAGATTAGGATATGATTTATTTTGTTTGTTCAATCAGTAATATTCAAATCGATATGTAATGAGATAGGTAAGTAACTGTGGACCAATAAAAAAATCTCAAATCGGAGTCCTGCGTTACGTCGAACTTCGCAAAGAATTTTTTAGATTAAGTATTTAATGTAACTGACGTATTCAGTTTAAAAGGAAGTTGAATGATTATTGAAAGTTGGTTAATGCGCCTGTATAATTAAAAGGAGAGCCAGGTTTGAATCCCAGTCGGACCACATTTATTCAATTTAGTTTTTTTATATATGTCTACATACCGCAAAATAAATCGTTTGTATTTATACTACTGGCAGACACTCTTGTGTGACACAACATGACTTTTATTTATTGCCATTTGATGGACAAGTTAAACTTTGAATGGTACTAGGTTCGGAAAATTTTCTTTGGTTTGTGATTTTGAGAGGCATATTCTGAAAAGAAATATGGTGGTTTTATTTTTCAATTCCAGAAAACTTTACAATTATTTATGGAATTATCGAATATGTTAAAAAATATATAGAGTTAGTTTTGAAAAGCTGGTGTAAGACCAGGCCCGGATCTAGGGGTACGGGGCAAGCCGGGGCCTGTGACCCAAGCGGTAAGTTCACAGGGCGCCGAAATTCATACTTTATAGACCAATGGACTACTCATGATCTACTTAACTTCGACCTAGACTAGGCACGAACATTATTCGTGAGACACATAGACATAGATCAAAATACGCCCGCTAGTCCACAGGAATCGCGGCAGCACGCGTCTGTTTACCGTACGTGTGAAAGGGATGAAGCTATATTTGAAAAAACCCTTGGTCGATCTCTCTACACGACAGTGTTTTCTTTCAAACATTCGTGTTTGTTTTTGTTTACTATTTAGTACTTGTCGATCATATTAGATATTGGACAATGTCGAGGCTAATCTTATGATATAGCGTCCAATATGCCGGCAGGATTGCAGAAAGAAATACGCTGGCCGAGTTCGTATTGTGTTTGGCTCCAGAGGCGTAGTATCCGTGAGGCAAACTAGGCACGTGCCTGGGGAGCGAGTGCTACCGTTCGAAGTCAGTAGACATTAAAAATTGCGTGCTAGAGGTGCGCCTGTGAGCTTCTTGCCTAGGGCGCTCTTCACGTTTAATCCATCTCTGCTTGTTGGTATTCATTCTGGCTTACCATGTCAAAAAGCTATTGAACTATTTGGACTAATTCAAAAAGTATATTACTTTCTTGTTGGTTTCACTAGTGGGTGGAACATTATGAAAAAATATCTTGAAACAAATTTAAGAGGAAGTAGTTAGACGAGATGGTCGGCGGAACATGTTGATGTGAATGCCTTTTTAAATAATTTGCCAGAAGTAGCGAAATCTTTAGAAGTTAAGCAAGCTTCTCGTGACCCAGAAGTTAAGTACGAGGCAGATCATCTCTTGACTGCTATAAAGAATTTCAAATGTATTCTTAATTTAACTATTGTCCGTTTCATCGCACTAATGGACAGGCTCGAAAAATGAGAAAATATCCAATGAACTATTGAACAACAGAAGCGGTAGAAGTTGCTAAAAATACTGGTGTTGAGCTCATTTTGCAAAACAAACGAGTTCCGAAAATATTTCGAAGAGATGTGTGAAGACGAATTACAAACACTCCAACCTGTTCAACTATTTTCTAAAGAAGTAATGATAGTATTTGACCGAATCATATCAGAAATTAAAAAAAAGTTTGATTGTACTACAATGTTAATAATATTTTAAGAGGGTCAATTGAAGAACTGCAAAAGTATGGAGCAGATCTGGCTCGAAAATACGAGCGAATGCCATTGAATTCTGACATGAACTCAACGTGCCGTGATGTGCCGGACAAGTGGGCGATAAGCTTACAGCTTGCCGCCCATTCGTCTGGCACAGCACAGCGGCCCGTCCCGTCAAAATACGTATAGGATTGGAACAATAAAAATGAATGGACAACCACCCACTACCCCGGCACGGCACATCCAAGAGCGTCCGCCGCCGGAAAGGATTCCTGCTTTCCAATCCTGTCCGGCAAATAACAGTACGTTCTGTGACGGACTGGCCAAGTGAGCGCGTCGCCGGCCAGCGCTTACCATGATTAACTTGTCCAAATGAGCCTGATAAGTTTCTGTCTCTCTGTTTTGCTATTCCATCAGTTGACAGCACAGTGTCAGACGGTACCTATGAAAATGGACGAGGACAAATTGAGTTGCTTATTAAGGCAAGCTCTAGAATATCCAGAAGTTCTAAAAAATTGCCTGGAGTCATTCGAAAATAATGGAAACATTTCTCTTCGTCTTCTTTCAGGTCGTTGAAAAGGTGTTGAAACTTTTCCAGATTTGCCCTCTTTTGATTAATGGGATCGACCCACATCCTTTTTTGTTACTATTATCTTCTACATTCAATAATGCAGCTACTATAATGACGACTTCCTCGTCAGAACTGGTACTGATAGATATGTTTCTGTCACTGCTCGATGTCAACTGAAATTATCTTGAAATCGATCAAACAGCACCTTCCGAATGCTGGTTGTCGCTGGGCGAGGCTACTATAAGACGTCATCAGTCGACTGACAGCTCCAGACTGTGCCAGACAAGTAGGCGAAAAACTTATTCATTTTGGGTGAGAATATGCACAGTTCGAAGAATAATCCAAAGAGTTGAATTCTAGAGCCCGCTAGAAGTCGGATCAGATTTGTTCCGGAAGCGGTTCAAGATAACCGGCAAGGTTAGCAGCGATACTGATTAGGTGACATGTCAAGTTTGAATAAGTGTAAAACTCATTGAAAACCCAAAGAGTCGTATATATTTCATAACTTCAATTTAGAGTAAGTGTTTTATAATTGTTTCAATGTATACTTTCAAATTTCGTTCAGTCCACTTACATTTTACCCGACGAATAAGCATTGTCTTTCTGTACAGCGTTCACTGCAATAAGCCGCCGTGGGGATCCTTATTTATATCGGATAAGAAAGTTTTGAGTTTTCTGATGGCGTCATGATTACTAAGGGACAGCCAAATCCAACACTTGGTTCAGCCTAGCACCACTGATGAGGCCGACGACAAGTCAAAACAGAGCTGTCTGGTGTCGGTCATGAAAGTTTTAGTTTTTCGGCTCTGATTTCATCGTGTTTCGCGATGTTTATCTTCATTTATGGACCTCAATAACTCAATTTGATGAAGTTACGGCTAGAAGATTGTAATGATTGTAAAATACACACTCCTTCTACAAGTGATTCTATGATAAATCCCGCCAAAGGAGAGGATGAAATTATTCAGGCGTAGAACAATTTCATCAGGGAACTCTGTAAATATTTTTTTTGATACAAAGTTAAAATTTATGGATAAAAACGACGAAGCTTCCGACTCGTCGGTACGCAGCTGAGCATAGACATTTCTCTGGACGGATTTGCACCCTTATTCAGACGAGCCGTAAGCCGATAGCGCGTCCGCTACTGCTCCAATATGTTTAATTCATTCCGCTCCGAGAGGGAAACACAATTATTGTACTCTTGAATCTCTCCCAGGGTGACACTTGTTCATAATGACTGCGCGCTTCTTCTGTTTCCTCGATAGTTCCTGGGCCCGTACAAATTGGACATTTTCCATGGTATAACCGCAAGAAAGCATGACACGATATAATACATTAACGATGATGAACTAACGGACATGAGACGTTCTTGGGGTTTGATCATGCACAATATATCTTCGACATGGTAAATGAAAAATAGATAGGATAAGTGATAATTTATATATTTTTGTTGATAATGATTTTTGTCGGAGCAATAAAACTAGTTGTAAGCTCAAGTATAAATTAAATATTACTGATTCGATTTGAAACTGACCAAAGAAATAAAGAAATATAATAGAATCAAAATATATCATAACCTACCATAATCGTCACATCATTTTAGTTTCAAGTAATTCCACATAATTCACATTTAATAGATGCATCATCCAACAACGTGCTAGGGCAAGTAAAATACACTATTTTCATCAAATATGATGCTTTTTTTATAGTACATTAATTCATTGTTTTTGTTCCATTGATGACCTACTTATTTTGTTGAAATTCATACTGAATATAATAATAATAATAATAATAAGATGGTTGTTCTGATTATTGGAGTCCTTGGTGGAATGATGTCCTCTCTACTCTCGAATCTTAAAATCATACCGGCTTGCCGCACTAAGGCACTAGGGCCTGACCAGCGTACACTACGGTGCAAAAAAAAAATAATAATAATAATAATGATAATAATAATAATAATA
>WOGP01008346.1:0-11265 GCA_015342065.1 Leptinotarsa undecemlineata
CTTTCGATTACTTCTTATGGGATTATTCAAAATCTAAAGTATATTCTGATGGAACAAACAATATTTTTGATTTAAAAGTTAGGATAACAGAAGAAATTAACAAAATAACCCCCGAGGTCATACAAAATGTACGAGAATTCCAAAATCACCTCGGTTATTGTCAAGAAGTAGATGATGGTCATTTTGAACATTTTATTTAATTGAAAAGTACATTGAAAAATTCATTCTAAATATTATGTGGCATTATTATCTTCATTCTACGTAAACTTTTGTGATACCTAGAGACATTATCAAAATTTTACATTCTGAAAGTCAATTTTTTCAGTTATGATAGCACCAAACTCAAAACACTTCATACTACTGAACAGAGGACTAAAATCCCTTTCCAACAAGGTGCCACACGACCCCCTTTACTATTTGAAATTTTCGAGGGGGTGCTTATAATTTAGAAGGGGTGCTGGAGGGGGATAATATTTTCATACTGTAGACTTTCAAATGAAGAATAAAAATCAACATGTTTAAGGTTTTTTCCACATAGTACATAATAACGGTAAAAATGAATTTATTACATACATATGGACCCCACTGTATAATGATGAATAAAACGAAACCAAACTGCACTATATTCAGCAAGAATTCCGACAAATATTTGTTTCAGAATTATCAGAAAACAACAGAAAGTTGCTGATACAAATAAGGTTGCCGTGGTTACTCAACTCCTTACCGTTCCTCAGTTCAGTGGTAGGCAGCTACCGCTGAACGAGGTGAGTGCAACTAAGTGGGAATTTGATAGGAAGGAGGTTCACATTGGAGTCGTAGAGCCCATACTATCTCTTCACACTGGGGTAAGCCGAATTATGAGGTTTTTTCAACAACATGGAAGACTTTGGCTCATCAAAGCAACTGACCTTCTGCTTCTCTTTCTCGCAGGTCGACTCAGCTGAAGGCGGAAAATGAGAAGTTATTTGTCTTGATTATTTTATTTTTACTTTCTATCAACTATTTATGCATATTTCATTAGATTCTGTACTCCTGTAGTACAATTTTTTTCATGCAAATCGTACAATGGGGATCCAAATAGATGATTTCTGCTTGTGATCACATTTATTACACAAAGTAATGGTTATTATTGAAACCAAGATCATTGAAATCAGCGTATGAGAAAAAGTGTATTTCACTGATATGAGAAATGAATCAATTTTCTATCGAATATTTTTCTCTTTCTATTATAGATGTTCAGCTGAAAGTTTCAAGCCGTTCCTGTTGAAATTGCTTCGACATCATTCATCTGTAATTCATATTCGTCACTATATTGTTTTCAACATAATTCAATGAGGTGCTTTTTTATAATTCAGTCTCGTTCTACTTTCGAACAATAGCAAATAATTGAATAGTTTATCTTCTCCAAATACACTTCTGGGGTGAAACATGTCCATTATTAAAAATGTTCATTCCTAAATAATTTTGAATAATTTTCAATGGAAAGTCAAATGAAGACCACTGAATTACCAAAAAAAAACTTACTTTGAATATTTCACTATCTTCATAGTTATAATTGGAAATTGGCGTGAAATGAATTTATTGAAAACACGTTTTCTCCTTCGGAACAGAAACATTGTTTCTCAACTAGTGCTTCGGGAACCAAGTTTAGCATCCATCAAGAGATCCTGTCATGAAGTTTTGTGAAATTATGAGTAAACCAAAAATGGTAAATAGTGATATCTAAATTATTGTGTGTTTTCAGAACGTTTGTAAGTACTTCATTTCTGAACCGGGTCGATAGCAATCCTAGAGTTAAAAACAAATAAAATATCGAAACATTCATGTATACACTAAAGGGTTCTGGTAAACGCCTGCCTGAAAACAAAATCTTTCCCAGCTAATACCACACTAGGAATTATACCTGTCCCTATTTACGTCTCTGAAGATGGGCCCTTGGATGAAGTACTGATAGTACTGATTCCATCACTGGAGGTGACGTTACTTGCTGTGGTAATGGATTTCCACCTGTTGAGCAGTCTCTCTTTGGTCTTCGAAATCTGCGCTTGAATACGTGCTTCTTCTCCACTTTCAATGCTTTCCGTTAGTTCTTTCTCTTGCCTAGATTTCATGTCCTCAAGAAGTTAACTCAGTGACTGTACGTCCAATCCTCCCTTATCTAGTTCTGGGATTCTGTAGTTGAAGCTGTACTCATCAGGTAGGAGGCTTTTATTCTTGTTAGGTACGGGCTTGGTTTTGTAACTTGTTTCGGTCATCTTGGTATGGAAAGAAGTGTTTTTGTTCCAACTATTGTGTGATCTGGTTGAGAGTTTTCATGCACTGTGGCTGCAGGCAACTCTTTTATATCCACATCGTGACTGTGACAGTCTCTAATGTCTTCGTGAGGGATCCATTAGAGGTGTGGTTATTCCCCACTATGTGGCTTCGAGCCGACAACATCCAATGGTAACTTCTGGTCTTGCTCTTGGAAAGGCATCCCAACCAGCATCAATAGCTGTTCCTGCACCTCTTGCGTTTTGCCAATTTGCTCATGCAACCTGGTTTCCAAGTTTTCGGTATTTAAGCTATTGGATTGATTTTTTGGGATATTATCAGTCTCCGGAATACTACTGTCTAGTTTCCTGGAGTCCGTTTCTATATTGTCCTGGTGGATGGGTTATGCGTACGCGCTTACGAAATCCGTGATCTCTTGGGGTTGTCCCTTTTGTGGAATGGTGTCCTGGATCCTCCAGGATTTAGGGGTAGCGTGCTGGCTGGTCCTGGGTTTACTTGATGTCTCACCTTAGTTCTTGTCCTGATGCTTGTCCATTTACTTTGATCACCTTTCTTCATATCGCATTCACTACCACTCTGGTTTAGTAATGATCATGATACGTTCGCGAAGTGATTTTTAGTAATTGCTGCTATATACTACTGCTTCCGCACTCACGAATAAGATAATTAAATCACAGTACCTATATACTGATTTTCATACATTTCACATGAGATAGCTGATAAAGACCAAAAAATTCGGAGAAAATCTAAAAAGCAATGTATTACCTCTCCAGGCTGGAAAATGTGAAAAACACAGCAAAAGAAACTTGGAGTGTAGAGTGTAGAGTGTAGAGGAAAGTTCAAATAATTTCATTGCAACATTGCGCAGTCAATAACACAAAACCTAAACACTGACCAAAATCCTCTTTTATATCTTTGGGAAGATAACATTGTCTCGTGCTGTATATTTTATGACACCACTTCATCAGAATTGACTGAAGTCTTCAAATCGATAAAAAATCAAAACGCTGTGGGTTATGATGAGTTGTCAAAAGACATTTTTAAAAATCTTCCTCTTCTGGTTTCAACAGTACTTTCAATACCGACTAATGATGGGTTTCGAAAGGGAACATTTCCTGAGTTTTTCAAAACAGGTGTGATAATTGCTATTCACAAAGGAGGTGAAACTCAAAATCCATCTAAATTCAGACTCATCTCTCTATTCCGGCTTTAGAAAAAGTGACAGAGAAGCTCGTTAAAATTCGCCTGATGAAATATCTTGAAGCATACAAATTAATCAGCAATGAACAATTTGGACTCAGAAATAACAAGAATACGTCTGATGGCATGTTTAATTGTCTAGAAATGACATACAACAGCGTCAATGGAGGCATAAACATGGCGGCATCATTTTGTGATATGACTAAAGCTTTTGACTGTCAATTACACATTATTACTGCAAAAACTCTCTCACTATGGTATAAGAGACATGGCCCTGAAGTGGATAGAATCATATTTGACAGTACAAAACTAACTGGTTGAAACTGACCAAACATACGGATTACTAAAGGTTAGTTGGGGAGTACTCCAAGGATCTGTTTTATGTCCAAATCTATTTCTTTTGTATAAAAGTAATCTTTCCCTCTGAGATATATCTGATTCCTTCACTCTATTTGTCGACAACACTACCATTTTATAGCAAGTTTCTTCGAAAAAATGTAACACGAGACCAACTGAAAATCAAGTAGTGGTGCGATGCAAATTTTCTATGTTTAAATTTCAATGAAACAAAATTTCTTACAATCAAATGTAATATAGAATTAGCTGCTGACTCTATATCACCTGACACCAATATGAAATTCTTCGGACTCAACATAGGTACCTATTTGAAATTCTCAAATCATATTAACATTCTAAACAAAAAATTATCATCCGGCTGTTTTGCCTTCACGTCTACAGCTGAAGAGTTAGGTTATGCTGCGGAAAAAATGTCTATTTTGCTGTCATTTGGTCAAACTTGAGATACGCAATCAAGTTCTGTGGTTCGTGTAGTAATGAACTTTTTGAGAGTGTATTTTTGCTGCAAAAGCCAGCGGTGCGGTATTTGTGCCAAGTAAATAGGTTGAGTTCCTGCAAACCTCTTTTCCTGTAACACGGAATACTGACACTAACCTCAATCTATGTTTTATAAGCTACATGTCTCATTTACAAGAATGAATCTTTGTATGAAAATAACTATCGCACTGCACGGAATGCAATCAATTTATCATTAATCATCCCTAAATCCACGCTGATCAAAGACTCAATAATTTATGTCGGTGTCAAAATGTATAATAAACTACCTGAAAATATAAAGAACATTGACTCTCTTGAAATTGTTAGAAAAAAGTTATATGAATAACTGGCATCTAAAGCCTATTATAATCTGACAGAATATTTTAATGACGAAACGATATGAAATTGACGGTGCCTATATGTGTGTAATAATATAGTGTACTTTTACCTAAATGTGATTATTAATTTGTATTATTTTCATGTAATTATGAAATTGTATATTTATCTGGATGTAGTGATTAACATGTTCTCATTTCACCAGTATTTATCTAGAAGGTAATGTATATTGGATAATAAACACATTATCTCTCTCTCTCTCTCATACATAAATATTATGTATCATCAATATCCCTTTGCATCGTTTGACAAACAATGATTTGTAGACAAATTCTTGATACCTTCGAGTATATCATTACAATTTTTGTTATATGTTTATATACTTTTTAAGCTTATCTATCACAAACAAACATACAAAAAATCATATATTGGAATAAGACCTGTTGTGAATGATACACAAATCATTATTCATTCGTGATAACCATCGAAGTCAAACTGTCGCTACTAACAATGGAAAGTAGTGTAGGATCTTGCAATTAACGAACAATACCAAGAATAGAGAAATATTGTTTCCTCCAGATTGAAGATGGAAACCAATTTCGGCTTGTCAGTTTATTCTTCATCCCTTCATCGAGCCAACGACAGGTAAAAAAACAGGGTAGAAGTTTATGGGGGGTAGAGACTATTTTTGGAAGAGGGCATTGGTAGAGTTAACTGAAAAGTTCAAATAGTGAATGTATTTTGTTTTCAAAATACTTGATGCTAAACTTAGATAAGGATAATTTTTTTATCATCTGTCTATTTAACTAAGATGACCTACTATCATATAAAAACATTGTAGAATACTTTGTTATATCGGATCAGTTCTATTCAAATACGTCATTGATTTTTTTGTTAAAAAAATTGTTCCCAGATAATTTTGTTGGTGAGACCACTGTTATAGGCTCATATGTCTTCAAGGGGTTAGTATGCAATACCTGGAGTTGCCTTTACAATAATTTTCTTATTCTTTGTTAATATATCTCGATTTTATTAGTTGTTAGTTTCTTTTACAAGTATGAAAGTGGTAACAATGCTCTCTCTCTCTCTCTCTAAATTATTGGACGTTGCTTTCAACTCGGGCGCATTTGTCCAGACTCCATCTATCAAATTGACGTCAGTTCGACAGAAGCTTCGTTGGTGGGGCGCAGCAGTCTTGCTAGAAGCAATGCTGCGACCTCTTTTTTGTCACACTTTACATAACAAAAAACACAGTATTTTTTATTATCGCCTCCAGCTCAGGAGACCTTTTGTTTTTTTACATATATTTATTGGTTTGCCTTCTCTTCGGGAGACCTTCGGATTTTCAAATTCACATATATGGCCTCTCTACGTGGTTATCCGAAACACCCCGGCCTGGATACCGGCGTGAATAAAGGGGCCCTCAAAGATCCTCAAAGAGGAGGAAATTGCCTAAAAAAATCTCACCTTCCGGATCTCTATCATAAATATTTATTATTTCAATTCAGAAGCGAAAATAACGCTAAAAGCTGAAATATATACTTAGGTTGATTGAATAAGTTTTAAATTCTCAGATCAAAAACCCTGATAATTTTCAAACTAAAAACCTCAAATTTTGTTCACTTTTTGAAGCTCTTCTAGGAAGACTTCAGAAAAGATTCCCGTTGGAAAAATTTTAACATTTTGATTTTTACCTTTGGTTATTGATAATCACACATGTTGAAAAGTGAAAACTTCAATTGAAGCAAAGGAATTTTGTTTTTCTGATATTCAAATCCGTTGGTATTATTTGAAATTATATAAATATAATTTTTCATAATTTGAACTCTATAATGAGGTATTTGAAAATGTTTTGGGGAATTTTCATCAGCGATGAATATTATGATTTTTAAAAACGAAATCGTTCTTCAAAAAAATTTTTTTAGGACAGGAGAACTCATTTGTTGAATAACAATTTTTTTTGCTACTAAATATGAATACTTTTAAAAAATCTACTGTGTTTTAATCATGATTTTTACTTTAAAAAAACTTTTTTCAATTTATAATTTTTTCATTTATTCAATAAATAATTTGTTTCAAACACCAAAAATTACCATGTGTAGCTGTGTAAAAAAAATATATTTTTCACAAATTTTCAATTATTATTCTTTTTTCACGCAAAAAGTGACACATAGTTGTTTTTTTGGTAGTATTCAGAAAAATATATCTTGAAAATAATTTTTTTTAACAAATTGTTTATTTAATGAATGAAGAAAATATAAATTGAAAATGAATATTTTTTCATAATATCAAAAAGAAATATTAAATACGAATTAAAAAAAAATGGTTCTTCAATATTCATATTCAGTAGCAAAAAAAATTGTTAATCAATGAATGTGTTTTTGAGGAATACAAATTTTTTTTTGGAAACCATTTTGTTTTCAGAAATCATGATATTTCTCACTGATAAAAATGCCCCCAAAATGATTTCAAGTATCTGTATGTTTGTTTAAAACAATTTTTTAAATGAAACGGGTTGAAAATTCTAAAAATTCATTTTTATGTTACTTCAAATGATAAGAATTCGAATAAATTTAAATATTGCAAAAAATTTACTGCTTCAATTGAATTTTTCATTTTTTTACCATTTTTTGTCATTAATAACTAAGAGGAAAATTTTTTTTTTATTTTTCCAACGGGAATTTTCTTAGAAGGCATTCAAGAAAACCTCCAAGAAGTAAATAACATTTGAGATTTTCAGTTTAAAAATTGTCAGGGTTTTTATGTAAATTTAAAACTTGTAAAATTCAATTAAATAAAGCGTGTCTAATAAAATAATCACGAGAAAAATTTTTCCATGGATTCTCATTTATTCAAGGGCCTAGGTGTGATTTTTTTTAATAATGATATTCAATGGGTTAAAATAAATT
This sequence comes from Leptinotarsa undecemlineata, assembly GCA_015342065.1. Lineage (NCBI taxonomy): Eukaryota > Metazoa > Arthropoda > Insecta > Coleoptera > Chrysomelidae > Leptinotarsa > Leptinotarsa undecemlineata. Next base: position 7,554 of record WOGP01008346.1, read on the forward strand.
TTATTTTTTAATGGTCCATATCGGTCACGTATGACCGATATGGACGTAGAACGTACAACGCTAGCTTTCAGCGTTATTTTCGCTTCAAAATTAAAATTATGAATATTGGTAATAGAGTTCCGGTAGGTGGAATTTTTATAGGAAATTTCCTCCTCTTTGAGGTTTTTTTTAAATTTCGGATATCTTTAATATTTTCCGAAATAATTGCACAAAACCGAACCCCCTTTTTTTAATGAATTATTCAATAGCTTTTGCAATTTTTTTGAAGCTTACTTGAAATTTCTTGTAAAGTTGCTAGAGGTCATTACAAATTGAATGTGCTCTGGATAATAATTATCGGTGCTCCTGGAGAGACATTAAAAAAAAAAGACCTTGTGACACAGACTACATAGACTACTAAGTATGATGCACACCCTCGTCGATGGAAGAGTGTATAATGCTTGTGCATTTAAAAAACTCTTCTTTTGCCAAAATATGCTTCTACCTACTATATATTAACCCAACATTTATTACTTCGACAGACACCTATAACGTCGTACAGCATCCCACAGCTGACAGCCATGATAATTGGTGCGAACTAAACAAAACGAAAATCACCAGCGAGATAAAATATGCGTTTCGGCCACAGATGTTGCAACGAACTGGCAAAAACTACTTCATCATTTGTTGGTAATATTAAAATAGATTTCAGCCAACTGTTGCGATCATTCTGCTCTATAGAGTGTATTCTGGGACGTCGATGATTAAGTAACTATCTTAAGAAAGAACAACTGTCAGAGAGGATAATTGCTATTGTGTACTTTGAAAGAGAGGGCCTAATTGATTCGTCTGGGTAAAAGACATCCTTAGTGGGTATTGTTGTGGACTTCACAGAATTAGTACTATAACTGTAATCGTTTTCAGTAGTATTGTAGACGGCTATACAGGAATTTGCTAATTGAAGATACTGAAATCATTATTGATTCTCAAAAGATTTGACGATGCAGTTATTGAAGAAATATCAATAATTTCACAAACTTCACCGGAAATATTTGATATTCAGAAAATTTTACAAAAAATATGACATGTTTCGATCTCACAGCAGCTCTTTTGTATATACGATAACAATAATTATTGTTGTCGAATGGAAAATAATTTCGTTTGAGACATAAGGACAGAACGGCAATGATTTCAATCGATTTTTTTAAGAATACAACACAATCACTGCAGTAAAATACTTAAGGAGCTCTCGGAGCTGTGCCTGTGCGAAAGTAGCGAATCATATTGGATTTGGATCGCTGGAGATTAACTACATTTTAAAAAACGTTCTCAGCAATTTTATTCCATTTCGAATTTAATTCCATTCCATATTTCATCTAATAATTCTATAACGATAGTAATATTATCATCAAATCGTATGATGGTAGATTCTGCACATCTGCATAATCAGAAAAATAATATCAATGAGTTTGTTTTAATTTATTTCTTCCTGTGCCACTTCTCACAAAATATTTGAATTACATTCCATACTCCAATAAAATACTTCAGAATAGGATTGTGAAATGAATTTTCAAACAAAAATCATTGTTTGTTTTGTCACTCCGTCCATTGATATAGCTTTTTATTACCTATATTACATGTTTTTTTTTACTGAAAAATCATCGATTCTGTTGCAACCTATTGTGGACATAATAATTAATTTTGGTTTCATCGATTTGTTAGTTTTCTTCTATTTTTCTTCCATTTTTGAATATAACGTTTTACATCAAATATCTCACTACTGATATATGCGTGCGCTGCCACTGAAGAGAGTTTATCAAAAGAAATAAATTTTTAACAACATAAAATGTCATTTGAAAAAAATCTATTTTCTTCTTAACACTCGAATGAATGGAGTCCCGTAGAAAAAAAACTATTATCACAATTTTTCAAAAAGTTATTCAATTGTTAACTAACAAATTTGTTCTCCGTTGGCATGAATAATGAGATAAAAAGTATAAATAATTGGTCTAGAAATTTCAAATTTTGTGGAGCCCTCTTGATATATATACTTCATAAGATCCGGCGATGAAAAATCATGAAAATTCATTGATATGTCAATTATAATTTTTCATAACTATTGCAAAATGAAATATCTAAAAATTGTTGATAATTTTTTTTTCATTCGATATCTATGTCTGTTTTCACATTAAACAATGGCAGTTACTAACATCGGATATTATTTTTATACGTAATTTGTTTATTAAATTGTTTTAAACAAATAGAGAAATTCAATATTTTTTGGTAGTTTGTTGTCTAGAGATAATTATGATTAAAAAAAATTTCCTAATTTTAATTTTTAATAGTGTAGAATCGATATTTCGATCGTTGTGAAATAATTTTGCTTTTGATAATCATAATTTACACTTTCAAAAAGTTTGTCAAAAAATGTTTTTTTTATTCATTATTCAATTGTTTATTAGTTTAACAATTTGTTATAAACCAATATTGACCAAGGTTTCAATTTTTTTCTGAGGCAGAAAAAAATTATAAAAACAGCTATATATAAAAAAGTGTCACAATTTTTTTAAATTTATTATAATATAATTTTTTATGGAGATAGAGTTTCGTGAGTAGAGACTTTTGTATCGGAAATTTCCTCCTCTTTAACGAACTCTTTTCAAAATTTCTCGAATAATAATTCTTTCTGGGTTATCAACGAAAAACAATTGCAAATTTCTACCTGCACCAAAATCCTTCAATGATTCCGAATCGAATGAGCTATCGCTTATATTTTTAGGACCTTTATCTCTATTTTTAATGTTTTTGTACTTGTTGACTAGAAAGGAAATATTATTATCGACAGTATCAATGAAACATGACCTATAATTATGGAATCTTTTTTAAAATCTGCTAAATGTTCTACCAACTGCCACATTATAGAATAAACAAATTTTTTTCTGAATGCGGTAGTTTTTAAATCATTAATCTCGATCTCAACGCAACGAGCTAGCTGATGTTTTCTAAACATTGCCGGAAAATTATGAATAATTCGTAAAGGTACCCGCGGTCCATTTTAATATTATCTGCAGGTGCATCAGCCACAATGGAGATAAATTTGAATGCAAGAACACGGCCCAGCTTCTAAAAACTCTTTTGTCCATCCATATTCATTTGGTTGGGAAGCACGTAAATGCCATAATGTGCAATTTGGAGTTTTCAGTATTCACTTTTATACTTTTCCAACAAATGTTGTACAAGCCAGTCGGTATAGACGATAAAACATCATTGGCTATAAAAAGAAGCGTATTGCCGGCGAAATCAAATAGATCGTATTCCGAATTTCAAAGCATTGAAGATTTAAGACCGTAAAGAAGCTCACGAGCATGAGTTTGATATTCTTCCCAATATACAATGGTGTACGAACGGAATACTATTGATTTTTCGAAAATATTTGGGAAATCTGTACCAAACCATTGAAAATCTAAAGCCATAACTACGGTGTACCGTATAACTATGGGATTGGAACCTTTGGTGTGAAAGCTGAATAACTTCTTTGATCAATTACCCAAACACTAAACTAATATTTTTGCACTCGACGCGCGTTTCGCCAACAAAGTTAGCATCCTCAGGAGAAGAAAATTGATCTCTAGTCTGATACTTACTCTAATTATTTATATACTCAAATTTGTTACCTGTGTTGTATACCTGCAGTCCAATATGGGATTTACCTGTAATTAACTACCTGCAAATT